>JANVCL010010159.1:0-11185 GCA_026546855.1 Erythroxylum incrassatum
TCTTTGATCTTCCGGAACTAAACTTATCTTTCAAACCTCCCACCTTTGTAATCACTAGACCAAATGTCATATCTTCATACGCATATACTACCATTATCGGTACCGAAGCAGCGCAACAGAAGCACAATGATAAGCTTGAAGATCCCTGTCCTTCAGTGAGCGACTTGTATAAGGAAGTGCAGCATATACAAGAAGACATAAAGTCACTCCGCAGCAAAATCAAAGAAATGTTTTTTGAAGTTATGAAACATCTTCGGTCATGAACTTTTTGATCAATAACAAATAGGGGGAGAAAGGCCAAAATAAGAAAGATAGGCAAAGAAAGGATAGAAAGGTAAGAGATAAGAAGAGAAGAGAAGAACAGGAGAAGAAGAAGAGAAATGCATTAAGGTAATCAAAGTATGTTCTTGTTTTAATTTCATTTGGCAAGATTTTTTTTTCAAATTGTATACAGTTATATTGTATATCGTATTAATAAAACTTTCTTTCTAAAAACTTTGATTATTTGTTATCATTATAAAAAGGGGGAGATTGTGAAGCAAAAATAAGATGATTAATGATTGTGATGGAAATCAAACAATAATAATATTAGAAAGCAATGTACCATTTCGGTAAGGCCGAACAAAACTAAGACGAAGCTGTGGAAGCCAAAATGAGACGAAGTAGGGAAAGCCAAACTGAGAGGGAAGCACAAGCGAAGCAAAAATAAGAAGAAGCGTGGAGAAAAAAGCAAGAGAAAGTCGAAACTAAGACAAAGGGGGAACTAAGACAAAGCGGCTGACTTTAGAAAAGTGTTTCTTATATTAAGATACAAAAGTTCAAGTGAAGCAAAAATAAGACGAATCGCGGAGACAAAAATAAGACAAAACGTGGAGACAAAAGTATGAGGAAGCGGAAACTTGAGTTACTATGTTTCTTTCTAGTTTTGTCCAATTCATTTGATTAGCATACAGTCTCTACCGATGACATGCTGAAAGGATCATCCTTTTTTAGTCTTTTCTATTTTCACTGCTGATCTTAAAACTTCATCTTACTTTTATCGTCTTAAAACATCGCCTTACTTTTATCGTAAAAAAACTTCGTCATACTTCTATCATCTTAAAACATTTTATCGGCTTAAAACTTCGTCTTACTTCTATCGTCTCAAACCTTCGTCTCACTTTTATCATCTTAGTTTCCTTCCAAAACAGACGAAGCGCGCAGACAAAAGTAAGACAAAGTGCACACGAACCGAAAACTAAGATGAAGCGGTTGAATGTAGAAAAGCATTTCTTCTACTAAGATAATTATTATGTCAATAAAAACCACATAATGCTATATAATATTAATCTTTGATTATACATCTATTAAGTGCGGAGATAAAAATAAGACGAAGTGCGGAGACAAAAGTTAGAGAATGTGGAAACTAAGACGAAGCAATTGATTTTAGAAAAAGTGAGACGAAGCGGAGAAGTAAAAATAAGACGAATGCGGAGACAAAAGTAAGACGAAGTGCACAGAGAACAGTAAGACGAAGCGAAAACTAAGACGAAGCGGAAACTAAGACAAACCGGTTGAATATAGAAAAGCGTTTCTTATATTAAAATAATTATTATATCAATAAAAATCATATTATGCTTCATAATATTAATCTTTGATTATGTAGCATTAAGGTATCTGGAATCCAACTTTATTTCTTTGGCACTGATGAAGAACTACAAAAAAGGATCAGCAGTTTTGATAAACTTCCTGAAAATACATTGAAGCTCATTATGACAATTCTTCAAGATAACTCTTATGTTAGGTTCTTTCGAAGTCTTAAAGATATTTCATCGCTTGAAAATCAGGAAATAGTTCTCTGATGTTATCCGGCTCTTGATCAACGCGTTTAAGAACAACATGATAAATCTCCTCATTTCCAAATCTACATTCACTCAGGTCGGAGTTATACAATTCAATCTTATTATGCATACTATGACCTGCTTCAATATCCACTTTTATTTCCGCAGGGTAAATTAGGATGGCATCATGACATTAAGCGGTTACCACAGCTGTAGAGAAACAAAAGCAAAAACAAGAAATTACCAATCATTATCGCACGAAACAAGAAAAATGCAGATAAACAAAGCAAAAACGAGAAGTTAACAAAGCTAGAGAGAAACTCCAAATGTTGAAGAAAACCGTAGGCCATCTGTACATACAATAAAACGTGGACAAAAGTCGAAGGAAAAAACACAAAGAGAACTTACCAGAGCTGTAGAGAAGCCAAAGCAAAACAAGGAAAAAGGAAAAAAATCAAGCAAAAACTAGAACTTACCAGAGCTGCTGAGAAACAAAAGCAAATTAACAAATGGAGAGAAACTCTAAATGTTGAATAAAACCGTACGCCATCTGTACACACAATAAAACCTGGATGAACGTCGAAGGAAAAAATGCAAAGGCAAAAGGGAAAACAAAATCAAGCAAAAAAAAACTTACCACAGTTAAGCCGATAAAACATGGATGAAAGTGGAAGGAAAAAAATGGAAAGACAAAAAGGGTAAAAAAAATCAAGGAAACGTAAAGGCAAAAAGGAAAACAAAAACACAGCTGTAGAGAAACAAAAAAAGAAAAACTTACCATAGTTGGAAATAAACCGCAGGCCATCTGCAGACACAGAGGACATCGAGGGCGGAGAGCTGACAAAGAACAAGAGAGGAGCAGAGGAAAAAACTCCAAATGTTGAATAAAACTGTACGCCATCTGTACACACAATAAAACCTGGATGAACGTCGAAGGAAAAAATGCAAAGGAAAAAGGGAAAACAAAATCAAGAAAAAACGAAAACTTATCATAGCTGAGCCGATAAAACCTGGATAAAAGTGGAAGGAAAAAAATGGAAAGACAAAAAGGGTTAAAAAATCAAGGAAAACGTAAAGGCAAAAAGGAAAACAAAAACACAATTGTAGAGAAACACAAAGAAAGGAAAACTTACCACAGTTGGAAATAAGCCACAGGCCATCTGCAGACATAGAGGACATCGAGGGCGGAGAGCTGACAAAAAACGAGAGAGGAGCAGAGGAAGGCAAGGGCAGAGAGCTAAAGGAAGAGAGAGAAAGCTTTGCGGAACTCTAGGTAAAGGGAATGAATGAATGGAAGAGGGAGAGAAATAATAAAGACACGACATTCAATGAACAGATATAGGCCGTCAGATTAAACTAACGAGCGGGATGGATCGGAAGACACAAGATTCAATGAACAAATAGTAATAATAAAGGCACAACATTCAATGAATAGATATAAGCTGTCAGATTAAATGGACGAGTGGGATGAATCGGAAGACACAACATTCAATAAACATATATAAACCATCAGATTAAATGAACGCGCGAGATGGATTGCGTGGTCGTCCATCCCAACTTATAGACACAACATTCAATGAACAGATATAAGCCGTCAGATTAAATGGACAAGCGGGATGAATCGGAAGACACAACATTCAATGAACAGATATAAATCGTCAGATTAAATGAATGAGCGAGATGGATTGCGTGGTCGTCCATCCCAACTCGTCAGTAGTATATATACTTAATAAGTTACATATGTATGTATCTCATAGTTTTGAATAATCAATTTTTGTTACATTCAGTTCACGTTGGACACTTTTAAAAATCAAATTCACTTTTTTTATTAAATAGCATTTGATTGAAAAATCAAATTTTGTGGGACCTGGTGTCTCACATCAAAATATTTTAATAAGATGGAGTCAAAAAGTTTTAAATATAACTTTTATATTTGCCAAATAATTTAAAGTTACCTTCATAATTTGAGAGCTCTATTGCTATACATATACTAGAAGTATATAATCTCTCAACCCAAAATGAATCTGAAATAAACTCAGTGTGCGTAACTTAGGTTATTTATAGTATCAATAATTATAATTTTATATTGTAATAAAATTTTGTTGAACCTAAATTAATTATACTTAATTATATTTTAATTAAATAAAATCCCAGAGTCATCTACCTTTTGAACGAGATTAGTCAAGAGTATGAGAACCAACTTTGCAGAAAGTGTCCAGATAGGTGTCAAAGCTCTCTGCTTTGGTCTCTACCTCTTTCATCATATCCATCAGAAACGACCTCAATATCTCCTAGCTTCACTCTTTGGGTTGTGCTCTCTTGATGGTTGGTGAAGATTCTTTTTGAATAAAGAACCTACGAAGCCAACAATGAGCAGAATAAATGAAATGACAAAAGAAGGTGACCTCTAGCTGTATTAACATTTCTATAATCACAGTGCTAAACTTTCAAAGAGATTTTGATGCAGTGGAACTTCTTTAGTTTGAGATGGTTGATGGAAATTAGGTTTATTGAACATTTTGTTCAATCAAAATGTAATTAATTTGTATTAATTTAGATTAATTGGATAAATTAGATTTATTAAACAATATAAAATAAAAATAAACTATTCAACATGTGGGCTTTATTATATTACACGACATTCATATAACATAATGAGACCTATGTATTAATTAAAAATATTAAATTTGTGTCACATCAGCGATAAACATGACACAAAATGGATAAAAATTAAATTTAATCTAATTTTTTATTCATTCAAAGTTTATTTTAAACATTTTTAAAATATTAATATTCAACTTGTATTTTAATAAAGACATTAGGGTCAAATTTCTCCTTTTTTTTCCCTTTAGATTTATAATGAACTCATGTCTTAAATTAACCTTTTGCTTTAGAATACCTTATTAAATTTAATTATTAATTATCTTCTAATAATATTCTAAGATAACAACTCAATCTTTTAAAATTAGAATTAGCCTCTAATATCCTCACAAAATATAAGTTGATATTATTGTCCTATATTATCCTTATTAGTCCAATATGTACATAGGTATAATTGATGTACTATGATATCTACTCTCTTTTTATTAGATTTTGTGTTTTAGATTAAATTATTGTATAAATAATAGTTCAAGCGTATGTAATACTTACTTAGTCACTTGTTTATTCATTTAAATAATCTTTTAGAACTTACATATATGATATATCGTATAGACATTTATGTTTTAAGCATTGAGCTCTTGTTTATCACTTTATTAAATCATTTAAAACTTATCGTATCGTCAATGTTACAAATTAATTGGGGTGATTATATATGGATGAAAATATCTTGCATATATATGAAATATTTCTTTTATAAGAATTGAATGTTTAACATTTATCCAAATATTTGATCTTTAATTAGACATTTAACTCAAAATTAAGTATTCTCATATTTTTAGAATTGAATTTTCATCTAAAAGTCATTATAGAAATTGGTGTTTGATACTTAATTAGTCAATTAAACATATATTGTATCAAATACTCAATAAATATGAGAAACAAAACATCAACAGTGATAACAAGTATTATAAATATTTGTGTACAAGAAATAAAATAAAATGAAAATTAAATTACAAATAGTCTTAATAACCTAATATGTATACAAATCAAACAATAATGACAATGTTCAGGGAAAGTTCTACTGAAACATGCGCAGTCTTATCCCTACCTGGTAAAAAGACTATTTTTGACACATATAATGCAAAATAATGATAATACAAAATATAAATATAAATATAAAAATATGTAATGCAATACATAATACAGTGTATATAGAATATGGTAAAGATTAAAAATAAAAGTACAAGAATAAATACACAAATAAAAAAGGACAAGCACAAGAATAAATCAAACCAGCTATTACAAAAAAGTAATTAGATTAAGTAAGAAACTACTTAGGTTAAATAAATATGAGGGAAGTACTATATAATCAAAATATTAAGGCTAATTATAAAATGAAAAACTCAAAGAAAAATGTTTAAAAGACTTGAGAGAACTAGAAAGACCTCTCTATGTGAGATCCTTTATCTGTATCATATTACGCCAAAGTTTTCTTTTTTGGGTCATGTCTTTGATAAGTTCTAACATAGTCGTATCATTTTTTATCACTTCCCTCAATTTCTTATTAGGCCTTTTTTTCTCTCTCTTACAGTCTCTAAGTACTATTTTATTGTATCTTCTCACTGAAGCTTCAAGGTATCTCCTTTTAACATATCTGAACCACCTAAACCTCATCTCTTTTAATTTTTCATTAACATTAATCACATTTTATTTTTCTCTTATCAATACATTCTTGATCTTATCTCTTTTAGTAAGGTTATGCATCCAACGAAGCATCCCCGTCTCTGCCACCATTAGCTTATGACTATGCACTTGTGTGATGTGTCAACACTTCATCTTATATAGCATGGTTGGCCTAATCGCTAAATAATATAATTTACCTTTAAACTTGAATATTATCTTTTTATCACATAAAACTCCTAATACACTTATCCATTTAAGCCACCTTGTAGGAATATACTTGATATTCCCTTCTCCTCAAGTCACTATATCTTATGTAAATTATACTAGGTACTTATGTACTTGGTTTTGCAATGATACTTAAAGTCCTTAGAATGCACAACTGTTTCTTGCCTGTCACAATGTATCATAATATGCTTAATAGTATCTATAGTGATATTGAACGATCAATGAAATACTTAAGTCATACAACGTCTTATATTACTATTGACAATGTTAAAGACTTAACTTCTATTGTTGATGAAGCAATACTCATTTTCTTTTTACTACTCCATAATTTTGTTTTCTTTTTTACTAAAAAAGCAAACCAGAATGTATATTTCCTTTCATTTATATCTCATCTCCAATCAGCATAAATATATTCTTTAAGATGCGAATTACTTCCTTCACAACATACTATCTAATCTTTGTTCCCTTTTAAATACCTCATTATTCTTTACGCTACTTTCCAATGTGTTTTTTCAAAATTCAAATGATTTTTTAAATTATCCTAATAACGAAACATATATATGATTTCAAATACAATATATTGCAAGAATAAAGAAACTTCTTAACCTCTTCCTCTTTTTATAACTTCTAAGGACACTATCTATTACTAAAGTGTTTGCTTTTATCATGACCTTCTCATCTTTTATCATGACCTTCTCATTTTCTGTAACTCATTCTTGAAATCAATCCAATAGCTAAATAAGCATAAAGATAATAAACACATCATTTATGAAGACAATCACCTCATGTGATTATTAAATAATTTCTTTCGATCTTAAGAACTAATTCAAACACTTAAGTGAGAGATTCATAAAAAAATGATTGGATAGTGCATTCAAATAAACAAATTATTAGATAAATAAAGTAAATAACTATATTATTTGATTATGGAGTGGTGGAAATTAGGAAAAGTAATTATTAATAAATAAGTCCTTTTTATAAAAATGTGATAAATTTTGTTAGGAAAAACTTATAAGTAAATATATGTAGTTAAATAGTTAATGCTTAGGTCTTAATCATGAAAGGTACTGAGTTTAGATCCTTTAACCATCTTTTTCACAATCTTAAATTGAATATGCATTAACTAATATTTTGATTAGTCTTGGTTCATTTTAAATAGACTTATGAGTTCAACTTATATAGGTTGGTCCTATATGACTCATTTGCCTTAAGACTTATGCAATCCATATTGTCTGAATCCATTCAAGCTAAATAGATAAGGCATCTTTGACCTATATAGTTAGACTAAAATTGTCCATGTGAGTTAAAGTTAAGTAGCTGATAGGTTGTCACTAGCCTATACGTTTAATCCCCTACTTAATTTGATTTGTAGTATAGTAAAGAAAGGATATCATCCCACAGAGATCAAAACACAAGGAAGATTCTTTTACTTTCTGCAAAGTATATGTGAATGTCAAAATAGAAAATAGAAGTTGAATGCAAGATATAGGACCAAATTAGGGAATTTGTTTGCTTGCATTAAAAGTGAACAAGAAAAGAAAGAAGAAGACATGATTTAAGTTTAGAACAAAGCCAAAAGTTTTCAAGAGAGAAATTGCTAAGAAAAATTGAGTAAAAAGTTCTGATTAATTAAAGACCAATTACAAAGGTTTTCACTAAATCCTTAGGCTGTTTTTAATCATTGAAAATGAATTATATCTCAGATTAGAAAATTAGGGTTCATCAAGCAAAGATAGATGCATTTGAAACAAGCATGACATGCAACAACTTCTTGTTACTGCATTAATCCATAAGTAGCATGAATAACACAATAACAAGAGCATTAAGATTAAAATCAAGTCTGCAGAACCTAAGTTATTTTCAACAAAGCTAGCATGCCAAAAATTAACATATGTCTTGATCCATCTAATTAAAACCTACATATAAACTTCAATTTTAATTAGTTATTGCTACTTAACCTAATCAATTTATTGTTCAACAATTAAATTAATCAGATAGCATACAAATTATTCATGAAAAATTTGAATTCATGACTTCAAATTCACATGCATAATTTAGCAATCATGTCTTGATCAAGACCACCAATTTTCAATCATAGATTCATCAATTGTATACGCATGCTTCTCATAAAAACAACCATGAATTTAGCTAGTAGCCTCAACATTTGGAAAAGAGAATTTAGTTCATAATTCTAAGTAAAACAAAGTTAAAAATCATCATTTAAAACATAATGTAGAATTTGGGTATAATAAGAAGGAGAAGAGAAGAAAATAAACCTAGGGTTCTGCCTAGAGAGAAAGAGAAAACGTAGGAGAAAGAAAGAGTAAAAGAGAGATTCAGGTCCAAAGAAGAGAGAAAACGTGAATACCTCCTTAAACTAATGCTAAAGGACCCTATTTATATTGGAGGAGGTCTTATAGGAGAGGATTTGTTTTCCAAGTAGAAGTAGGTCTTTCTTTCTTTGTAGAATTAGAATCTTTACAAGGATATGATTTCTTTTCCAAGTAGAAGTAGATCTTTCTTTCTTTGTAGAATTAGGATCTTTACAAGGATATGATTTTTTTTCCAAGTAGAAGTAGAATTTTTTTCTTTTATTGTCAAATTAGGATCTTTACAAGGGTAGGACTTTTTTTTCTTCTAAAAATTAGGAATCTTCATTTCTCCCAATCTACATGTCCCCTAACCGTCTGGATTGTTCCTGGATCTATTTCTTGCAATGGCGAACAAGAATCTTTCGAAATGTAGAAATCTTGGTTGAAGTAAGATTCATTATAGGATTAAGATTTCTGCAACTTTGGTCACCTTAGGATATTTCGACCTCCTCACTCTGAAAATGACATCCAAAAGTCCTAAATCTCCCTCTTTAGCATGATTTTCTTCACTTGACACCTAAAACACCTGAAATGATAAAATCAATGTAAGTCATGTGATTTAGACATCAAATGAGAATGAAAAATAAATGTAAAACTATAAAAAGATAAGAAAACAAGAGTGCATCAAATTCCCCCATACTTAGCTCTTACTTGTCCTCGAGTAAGGAAAAATAAAGAAACACAAAAGAAATATACTAAGGAAAAGTCGTGACATGCAAAAAGCTAGTGTGGATGCAACAATAAAGGAAAATGTGTATGCAAATGCATGGAAACTTTTCTTAAGTGTTATAACTTTTCTCTTAACCTCCCAACAACATCAAAGAAGCACAAGCATCATAGAGAAAAAAGAACCCGTGACATTCAATCTATAAAATTAATGAACTTACTCTAAATGTAAGAACCAAGCAAGATAGCATATAAGACTTAAGGGAAATCTACTCCATGTCAAAATAATAGGTCCTCTCATTGTTATACTCTCCAACATTCAAAGTGTTTAAGGCTCGTATGTGTTTAACTCACATAAATTCAAACAATGCAACGCTATACTATATGCTTGCTCCTCAATCTTGAATATACTACTACACATACTTGCACAACATAAATCAAAAGGTCTTAACATGGATGTAACTTGGCTGGGCTAAGGGGTGAGGTAAAAGAATGGTAAAGAAAAGGGTTAAGTATCAAAGAAAACAGTGCATAAAAATAATCAATGACATATATGTCACACACCATGCATAACATCAAACAATCAAGCATAACTCAACTTTTCATTTGAACTTTCAATTCCAATAATATTAAACAAGAAAATCATACAGGGGATTCATTTCTTTTATTTTTACTCTCGGTCTCAATCTTTTTCATTTTTATTTTTCAATTTTTTTATTTTTGACCGAATAATCCCCCTTAATAATTAAGCACAAAACAAACCATATACCATAGATAACCAAACAAGTGCAACCTCCTCAAGTTTGACTCAACGAAAACATGGTCTACTAACCATGATAGGGGTTAGAAAGGTAAATCAAATCAAAATAGGCTAAGTTAAATATGGGTAAAGTAAAGAACAGATAATAAGCTAAAGTGGGCTAACTAGTGGTCAACATGCTTTGGGTTGGCTTTTATTTTGGTTTAAAATCTTAGGGACCTTTACCATGTTTATGTAATGCATGCATAAGTGTAGTATCATCAAGATATGATGCAAGTTCTATAGATACAAAGCATTAAATGAAATCACACATCAAAGAGACATGCTGAAGGTTCAAAAGCTCACATGAGACAATCATCTATTAAGTCAACAAGTGTAGTTTCAATATCAGTCCAAATAGCATCATGCTCAAAACTTACATAAAAACACATTAATCAAATTTATGATTCAAAAATCATAGATTAATTCCCATCTATAACATTCCTATTCTTATCAATCATTGGGAGGTAAAAAAACAGAACCAAACACTTCAGGTGCAAAATATTCAAAAATAGAAAATATTTTTGGATTTTTGGATTATTTTTTCAATGTTTATGGGTTTTTTAATAAAACATGCAAGTACAAGTGAAAACCTTCAAGTTCAAGCAAGAGCAAAGGTGTAGTACATTAAAGCATAAAAATTAAGAAAATATCCAAACTAATAACCAGCTAAAACCTAAAAATTTAATGTAAGAACTAACATAAATCCTCTCCCCATACTTAAACACAACATTGTCCTTAATGTTGAAATCAAAGCAAGAAGAGAAGATAAAAACACATCAAAAAGAAAAAAAATTCCAAGACGAAGAAGGAGATGATGAAATATGTTAAGAGAAAAAGGAAAGGTAAGAGAAATCAAATTTGGTTTTTGTATGATGGGTTGCCTCCCATTCAACGCTTTTGTTTAACGTCGTTGGCTCAACATCATGTTAATGCTCCTCACTACCCATAGATAGGCTCGACCAAGTGCATCACCTCTAAGTTAGATTGAAACCTTCAAGGAAAGGTTTCAACCTATG
>JANVCL010010225.1:0-11182 GCA_026546855.1 Erythroxylum incrassatum
TTCTTAAAGACTAAATTGAAACTTGAGTCCTTCAGGATATTTGTAGCCCTATTTCTCTCATTTAATCTAAATCAAAAATCACCTCATTTGGATGACTAGAGAAAAAGATATGGCCAAAATACTTTCAACTCTTACTAATCTAAGACTGAACACTAAACTCAACTTCGATTCAGAAATTGAAAATCTTAGGGACTGAATTAAAATTTGAGTCCTTCAAGTGACTTGTAACCCCATGTCTCTATTTTATTTTGTAACAAGAATCAATTCAATCGAATGATCAAGAATTTCTCAAAATACTGAACTATGTTCAGAAAATTTCCCAACTCACTTTGATTAAATCAATCACCCCCAATTTAATCTCAAAAATTCATAAATTTTCCATGAAGATGTAGATAATTGTCTTAGGAATACACCGATTCGGATTGGTTTAGTCTTAAGGTTTCCAACGAGACGCTTTTCTAAAATATTTGTTCACGAATGTCGGAAATTTGTTTCAGTTTAATTTGAATTCGATTAAGCGATTTGTTTTCGTTGTTTTCGAGCCCTTCGATTTGCTTTCAATTCTTTTGCCTTTTGTTTCGCTTGGTTATTTCGATTTTGTCGCATTATGATCCAAATCCTTTCGTTTGTTTTCGTTTTCAGGTTGGGGTCCGGTTTTGAAATTGGGTCCCAACATCCTCAATGTGGTCTTTATCCCTTTCTATGATAAGATTGTCTTTTACTTTAGTTGCTTCTAGTACATTGGGATCAACACCTCTCCTATGGAATGATGATATATCCTTATTTTCAATTTTGAGTGCTACATTATTTAACCGCAAGTCAATCTCTTGATATACTTCATCATCATCTTCACCCATTAGACTATTTTCCTTTTCATAGAAATCAAAAAGATTTCAATGTTGAAACTTTTACATAACTTTGCAATTGCAACCCAATATAGTGTCATTGAGATAGAATACTTATTTAACTTGACTTGCAAGCACAAATGGTTCATTTTTATACCATATGTTGCTAACATTGATGCTAATAATATTGCCATTGACTTTTATATTAATCCCTTTGTCACCAAGATTAAACCATTTGCACGTAAATGTAATAACCTCTTTATCCTTGATGTAATGTAACTCATTTTATTTCAAAGATAACCTCATAGAACTCAATAAAATTATCCTTATGTTGTCCCTCAATAATAACCCCACAATTTTGTCTTCTAAGACAATTGTCATGCTCTTTATGTCAAATATAACTCCATTAATAATGCAACCTAAATATTTTTCCACGCGTATGAGGCCCGTGTGCCAAAGCATATAATTTTTTTTAGCTTCCAAAAATTTATGGTTATGTAACTATATGATTTTGTAGGGAAAAAAACTAAAAGTTAATCTTGTAATTGCGTTGAAAATATTCATTTTTTCATACTATTACATAGATAACTTACTCATATCTTAATCCATGATGGGAAGTTTATTTTATTCCTTTATTTAATATTAACCTCACCTTTCATTCGAATCTCACCTTTGTGTTATCTATTAAAAAGGTAAATTGATGTAAATATAGAGATTGAATGTTAAATTTTAATATAAATTAATGTATGAGAAGTAATATAGCTACTCTATATATAAATTGACTTCCTTATAATTTTTTAAAATGTACCAATGGCCAATTTCAAGTTCGTCTTTAGTTAACTTCACATATTTCCAATTCCAAGTGACCTCATTTTTTGGAAGAAAACTAACAAGCCACCATATTGATAAAAATTGAAGTTACGGTCTTCTATATTAAATTAGGTCTCCACATTGCGTAAACAAAATTTCAAGCATTAATTTGATACATAAGCCTCTACATTGGAGACTTCAGGTTGAGCTATATTATGTACAAGGTGCTTAAAAGAGCCTAAATTTTTAAAGAAAATTATAAAAGATTAGCATTTACTACTAAATAATATCGAAAGATAAAAAAAATGTAAAAGTGAATACAAATTACCTTTCAATTGGGAACATCCATCAAAATTGAGTAGGTCGACAAAGTTTTGCCTAGTATGGCAAATGAATTTCCAAATGCACGATAACATCAAAAAATGATGGTAGGGAAACTAGTTCAAGCTTACAAAGAATCAAAACTATGTCTTTTTTCTTTTTTTCATGTTCTTCTAGGTTATGTTTCTTACAACATAATTGCTTTAAAATCACCCAATTGTACCAAATTTATGACAACATCTTTCATCAAACATGCACGTATTCTAACAGGAAGTAATCATTGTAGAAGGATATGACAATTATGACTCGTCAACCTAGAAACTTTTCCCTCATTAGCATTGATATAATGGGGTCATATTAGAGGCATATCTATAAGGAAACTTAATTGATTTAAGAAATTGACAAAAAGTTTGTTTCTCCTTTTTTGACATAGTGTAACATGTAAGTGGAATCACGTATGACTCATAGGATAGTGATAACCAGACATAGGATAGTGCAGTATAGACTTCTTGTATGTCACTCAATTTAGGAATAGAACCAAGATGACAAAAAATGGAGATTAAATGAGAGAGTATGCATTATGCAGGCTAGAAAAACATAAAATATGAGAGAGAATATAAATGGGAAAGTGAAAAGGAAGCAAGAAAAGAAAGTAAATATATATTAGACTTTTCTTTAATTGGCCTTTCTTATTATATTATATTAAATCTTTAAATATGTATTGTCATTGATAATAATCTTTGACTAGAACTAAGTAAAAAGACGGTGAAGTTTTGATGGCAATAGCCAAAGTCCTAATGTCAAGCCTTAAATGTCAAACTAGCTTAGTTTTTGTCCCTCCTTAATACTGACTTCTCTTCTCCCACCAAATTTTGAAATTTTTTATTCTATATATTGCTTTTTTTCTCTATTATGTATGTGTGTTGTTTTTTTTTCTTTATAGTTGTAGATTAAGTTTTATTCTGAGGAACAAAAGGGATAAGTCACAATGATTATAATAGAGAGAAAGGTTTAAAGCATAGCGATTAAGAAACAAAAGGGTTTAAAGAACAATGATTGAATTCAAAGGATATTGAAGATCGATTTCTTATTGCTTCTACTGGCACGAAAAATTAGCATTTCTTCTTTTTGATATGATACTTAAACTTTTAACTAATCATCAGTGATTAATGCATAGAGGAAAGCAAGTGTTGTATGATTAACTATGGTTAGTACACCTAACAACTTTTATATTTGTTTATTACATGTGTTTACTCTTAACATTAATTGATAAAGTAGAAAGTTGTTTTAATGTTAATTGCTAAAACTTGGAATATATATTCAAAGCATTCAAAATTGAGGACCAACAACCCAAGTTGACAACAATAGAGGTTTCACTAAAATTATTGCAACTACCTTTGATATGATAACTTTCAACAAACACAAAATTCTGGAATCTACAACATGAAAATCTTTCTTTCATACTTTCACATGTGAAAAAGACAAAGGAAAAGATGGATAGATACAAAGTACATAAATGTAAATCTTGAAAAGAATCAAGAAAACTGAAATAGTATTGTATGCACCTAACAAATAATTGAGCTTTAAGCAATCTTCCTAGAACAAGGTTGCACATAAAACACTATGCTAAGTAAAAAAATGCAACCTTTTCAAGAAAATATGAACAAGAAGAGAACAGGATGAGCTAAGAACAAAAGGAAAAGGTACAAAAAGAAAACAACACAGAAAGTGTAAAGCTCAAAGTGTAATCCTGGAGAGTCTCGAAGATGAACACGAAGTCTTTAAGTACATACACTACATAAACCAATTGACTCATCCCTAACATACATTAACTACACATTATCTGAAATTCTAGGAAAAATGTAATAACTCTCCAAAACACAAAAAATGAAAGAAGATAAATGTTGAGAGAATAAATTAAAACTAAGTTTTAGAGGCATGAGAAAAGAAAACAAACAAATGCATGTGGTGAGAGAAAAAGACAATTACCTGAGAATCATAACGATGAGAGAAGAACACTTCTAAATAGGTAGACCAGACATAGTTTAAGCGAAAAATATGAAGGCACAAGACGAGGAACTCAAACACGGAAGTAAGTAGCCAGGACACAAATACAAAAGAGGAAAACCAATTGGAACACTAAGACAAAATAAGAATAACGAGAAGATCAATGTCTTTAGGTTATTAGTCCAAAAAAAACAATGTTGTTTTCATTGTTTTGGATTCTTTTTTTCACTACGAAATATTTGGGTGGACAAAAATTTTTGCGTACAAAATTTGTTTCATAGTTTCAAAACGTAGCTGATAGTTATAGGATCGTGAACAAATTTGTGTTTTAGCTATTAAAAACATTTCGTAGCTAAAAACTTTTAGCTATGAAACTAAGTTCACATTTAAAAAATATTGCCAAAAGTTATTCTTTACGAAAAACATTTCGTAACTAAAAATTTTTGCTATAAAACTTTGCTCACAATTGAAAAACATTTCCAAAAGTTATTAGTTATGAATATCAAACGTAGCTTATTCTAAACGTAGTTAATAGTTTAAAAATTCATGAAATTTTTTATTTTGGAGGTACTACTTCAATAGGTTACAATTTTGAAATTTCGTAGTCAAATAGTAACTTTCAAGTATGAATTTCAAATTATAACAGAAGAAAACATAGTCAAAAATCCTATTTATTGTATTGAGGAAACTTAATTCTCTGAAAACTACTATCCTTGCTAATGCTTCAATCAAGGATTGTATTCATATTCGAGTGAGCCTCATTGATATCCTATAAAAACTCCACTGGTTGATCATTTGACAAGGATTGACTATAGTAGGAATGACATTATAAAGCCCAAAAAATCTCGATTTTGTGAATAGTACTTTTTGGGTCGTGAATAGTATATTCTGAGGTGAATAGTGACACCTAGGACCCAAACTGCATTTTATTTTATTTGGAATCAAATAATATTATTCAAGAATAACCCGAGGATCAAATTACAGTTCAAAACAATTTCATTTTGAGGGTCTGACCAATAGTCAAAGTTTGACCCAAGAAAGGGTGAAAGTGAAACCTGAAAATATGAATGGAAATAAAAGATATTAATTAAGGTTTTTATGTGAGGTTGACATTTTTCTTATTAGTATTTTATTAAGAAGAAAAGAATTGATTAAAAGTTAAAGTTAATTTTGTTTTTTTAATGAAAAAGTGTTATTAAGGGACCATATGTCATTTTCTTGGCCACCTACCCTCTCTTCTTAACCAAGGAGTGACGAGAACAACCATTTCTCCTTTCTTGTCCATTTTTCTTTCATTTTCAAGCCAACTTTCTTTATTTTAACCCCCAAATCAACTATTAAACATTAAATCATCATCCTAGGCTTCCTAAACATACCATATCAACACTAAATCATCAACCTAGAGTCCCTAAACTCACCATATCAACAAAAATTTTGGGAGAAGATGAAGAAAATATATATGGTGTTCTTGATGAATAGTACCCAAAATTTATAAGGTAAGTTAATGGAGTTTTGATTATTTTAGTACATGATTTTGGTGTAGTTACATGCATTGATGAATAAAATGCATGAAATTGAATGTTTATTCAATATTATGAAGATAAAGAATAGGAATTGGAGGAGAGAGAGAAACAGAAAGAGAAGAAATAAGGAATTGTTGACGAAATTGAAGTTGATGGAAGCTTAATTTGAAGAATTGGACATCAATTTGGTATATGTTCATGTAATTCTATTTTTCCTTAAAATTTGTGCATTACGTAATTTAGGGTTCTTGAAATAAAACTGGGGGTTTATGAAATTGTTGTTAAAAAATATTTAATTGGATGCTAAATAAAGTGGTACATATGATTAATTGGGATTTTGGACTTATAA
Source organism: Erythroxylum incrassatum (assembly GCA_026546855.1). Lineage (NCBI taxonomy): Eukaryota > Viridiplantae > Streptophyta > Magnoliopsida > Malpighiales > Erythroxylaceae > Erythroxylum > Erythroxylum incrassatum. The sequence continues at coordinate 5,856 of JANVCL010010225.1, forward strand.
TTTGTATTTTTCCCAATTGGCATACATTATATTTGAATTGAGAAACTTGATATGCATGTTATTTTTGACTCATTGGTAAGATGAATATGTCTTGAATGTTGCATGAATTAAATTAAACAAATAACGAAAGAAAAAATGACATTAAAGAATGACATTTACTTTGGCCGAATATGAAATAGCTTGAATTGGTTATTATGAGCTTTTATTATGAAATTTCAATATAATTTAATTAGATTTATCCCTAGTAAAATAGATAGGAATTGGAGGAATGTGATAAGGTTGGCATGCTAATTAGGGAGTTAGTAGTACTATGTCATGACATATGTTACCAGACTGTATGGCTTCGAAAGCTCGATTTTGGTGTAAGATATTTGATTTGGATTATAAACTGCTTGGCTTCGAAAGCTCAATCTTGATATGTAAATATTAAAAAAAAGACTGTATAGTTCCGAGAGCCCAGTCCCATATTTTAAAATCCTACTTATCCGGCTCGACAATACAATTTCATTCGATTTTACTTTAGGGCAATTACAAATATATACATATATATACAATTTATGCATCATTGTGTAATTAGATATGAATTATTAAAATAGATAGATGCTTGTGTTTCATAACTTGATTTTAAATGCCTAGTTATGCTTAAAAATAAATGAATATATTTATATTTGAAAATATTATATATTATGCATGTTATAGTTAAATGAATTGAATTGAATGAGAAATGGAATTACTTGAACACCACTAAGCCTATAGCTTAGCATGTGGATTTTCTTTCCGCGTGTAGGTTTTGAAGAGAATTAAAAGAAAGCTATAGTGGATCTACTACAAGACAAGAGTCATACAGAGGATCTTAGAAGACTTGGAAAAGGATTTACTACAAAATGTTATTTTTGTTTTTGTTTATGGCATGTCCACATAAATAAGTGAAGGATCTTACAGGATTTTATTGTAAATTATATATGAATAAATGAAAGTTATGTATGAAATCTGGTTTAGATGTGTTGAAATGTATTAGAGGATGGGTAAACTATTTTTTCAAGGAGTTTAACATGGAGATGGAGAGTTAAGTAGCTTACATGAGAAGTGTATTGAAGTTTCTTGCAAGAGGTTTTAAGTAAATATAGAGGAAACTCTATCTAAATTTTTACAAAGTGAACAATAATTGCTAGAATAATGAGGTTTAAATAGAAATTGTTGTAGTTCGAAGTATTAGGTATTTAAGAATATGGTAACACTCGGTATGTCGATTCCATTATCGAGTATAGGGTGTTAAATTTAATGGTATCAAAGCTCGATTAGGTGATTTTGGGTCTATAATTTAGTAAATAAAGGAAAAGTGAATTGTGTACATACCAAATGACGGATTATATGAGAATATGATGTGACTCTAATGTAGATTCACCCTTGTTGTCTATTATAGACTTAAGAGTGGAACTAAGCACTATAGGAGCCACTGAGAAAGAGGAGGAAAGTCATGCCTTAGCTAGTGATACGGATAGGGGCATGGCGGGGCAGCCAGCAAAACCCATACCACCACATGCCAGTCAATCAATTCCTAACCCAGCAGAGTTTCTCCAAACTATAATGGACTATATGAAACAAGAGATGTTACACCTCCTGTACAGCCACAACTACCTCTTCCACTAAAGAAGCTTACATTGAAGAAAGCCAAGAGGTTAGGAGTAGAGCATTTTTTGGGGAAGTCGTCATTTACTGCTCCAGATGTTAAGTTTTAGCTAATCAAGATAAAAAGAATTTTTTATCTTCTCCATTACACACCATAAGAGAGATTGGAATATGCAGATGGTCTTCTTCAAGGACCAGTATATCAATGGTGGTAGTCTATTAAACAAATTTTTATAACACAGGATCTTACTTGGGAGTACTTTTTATCCCAATTTGTAGATAAATATGTAAGGAAGGCTTATAAGGATGAGAATAGGGATGCATTCCTTCATTTGAAACAGGAATATAGGATAGCATTAGAATATGAGAAAGAGTTTGATAGATTGAATATGTATCCTGAGAGATTAATTACTACAGGGGTAGATAAGTGTTAGAGATTTGAAGCAAGCCTCCACCATGACATTAAGAAACTCCTTGTTGCACTAAAAATTAGGGATTATAGAGAGATGGTGAAAGCAACCTTGAGGATTGAAAAGATTAATATTGATGAACATAAATGGAGAAATAGGGAATAGCAGATAAGGAGTCAGGGACAATCTAGTTCATCCTTCTCAGCCTGTATGAAACAAAAGGGTTCAGGGTCTCAAACTCTAGCATAAACACAGACATCCTATCACTAATTAGGGGATAGCAAAGCCTCCACCATGACATTAAAAAACTCCTTATTGCACTATAAATTAGGGATTATAGAGAGATGGTGAAAGCAACCTTAAAGATTGAAAAGATTAATATTGATGAACATAAATGGAGAAATAGGGGATAGCAGACAAGGAGTCAGGGACAATCTAGTTCATCCTTCTTAGGGTCTCAGACTCTAGCACAAACACAGACATCCTATCGCTAATCAGGATAGAGTCAGAGATCAATTATTAAGGCAGGACAAATGACCCCATCTATAGCTAGTACAACAAGTGGGTCAGGACGTTGGGTAGTTATCCCGTGTGGGCATTGTGGGAAGAAACATGGCAAATGGTGTTGGAAGATGATGGGAACATGTCTACAATGTGGATCTATGAAGCATTTTCAGAGAGATTGCCTTGGTAAATTATATCAAATAGTTAGTTAAGAAGAGAGACCAGTTCCTATAAATCCGAGGGAAAGAGGTAGAAGCACGGGAGCTAATTCTGGTGCTAGTGGTTAGAGGGTTACATCAAAGATAGTTGATGGACCTAATACCCATACTCTAGCTCGTACATATGCTATGTGGGCCTGTGATAACTAAGATGACCCATATATGATTGTTGATACTTTTAATATCTTTGACATTTTTATTCGTGCATTATTAGACCCAGGATCTATACATTCTTATATATGTATTCCATTGCCTGAAAATATGGGTTTACTTGTTAACATTTTTGAACATGATATTCTGGTTATGAATCCTTTGGGTCATAATGTGGTGGTAAATAAGGTTTACAAGAATTATATGTTAAAAATACAAGGTTATAAATTTCCTAGTGATTTGATTGAACTACCTTTTGGAGAATTTAATGTGATCCTTGGTATGGACTCGCTATCTAGACATCATGTAATGGTAGATTGTCATCTTAAAAGAATCACTCTTAAAACAGATGATATTGATGTGATCATAGTTATTGGCAAAAGGTCAAATTTTCTCTCCAATGTTATATCAGCGACAGTAGCAAAAAAGGCTTGTTAAAAAGGAGTGTGTAGTCTACTTAGGTTGTGTTCTTGAAATTGGAAAGGATGATCCTAAAATTCAAGATTTATCAACTGTATGTGACTTCTAGGATGTATTTCTGAGGAGTTGCTTAGTTACCACCAAAAAGAGAAGTTGAATTTTCTATTGATGTGATACCTAGTACAACATTAGTATCCATTGCACCATATCAGATGGCACCCACAAAACTTAGGAATTTGAAAATCTAGCTCCAAAAACTTCTTGAGAATGGTTTTATACGGCCTAGTGTGTCTCCTTAGGGTGCACTTGTGTTATTTCTCAAGAAGAAAGATGAGTCTCTTAGGCTATGTGTGGGTTACAAACAACTGAATAAAGTGACTGTAAAGAATAAATATCCACTGCCTAGAATAAATGACCTTTTTGATCAGCTTAAAGGTGCAAGTGTTTTCTCTAATATTGATCTGAAATCGGGATATTATCATTCTAGAATGGAAGCCACCTAGGAATGCTACAAAGGTTAGAAGTTTCTTAGGTTTGGCAGGATACTGTAGAAGATTTATTAAGGGATGCTCCATAATATTTTGACCAAGTTACTTCAAAAGAATGCAAAATTCGTGTGGAGTGATAAATGTCAGGAAAGCTTTGAGAAGCTAAAGGTCATATTGACTGAAGCGCCTGTCCTTACACAACCTGTACTTGGTAGAGACTTCTTGATCTACAGTGATGCCTCATATACGGGCTTGGATGTGTACTCATGTAAGAGGGAAAGGTAGTTGTTTATGCTTCTAGACAACTTAAACCTCGTGAAAGGAACTACCCAACCGATGATTTAGAGTTAGCAGCCATAGTCTTTGCTTTGAAGATTTAGAGGCATAACTTGTATAAAGAGAAATGTTATATTTACACAGATCACAAAAGTCTTAAATATTTGCTTACACAGAAAGAGTTGAACTTAAGGCAAAGAAAATGGATAGAGTTGGTTAAATATTATGATTGCATCATTGACTATGATCCAGGCAAAGCAAATGTAGTAGCTAATGCTCTTAGCAGAAAACTGTTATCAGCTTTAAGAGCAATGAATGCTAGATTATCAGTGTACAGTGATGGAGCTGTTACAGTTGAGTTGAGACTCAAACCAAACTTATTACAACAATTTAAGGAAGCACATAAACAAGATGAAAAGCTAGTTACCATTCTTAAACAAATTCAGGAAGGGAAGGATAGTGAAAGTTCTGTCAAAAAGGATGGCTATTTGTATTACAAAGATAGAATATGTGTCCCTAATGCTGATGAGATGAAAATGAACATCATAAAGGAAGCCTATAGCAATTCATATGTTGTGCACCCAATAAGTAATAAAATGTACTAAGATTTAAAGACACATTATTGGTAGTTAGGTATGAAGAGAGACATCGCAGATTATGTTACCATGTGACTTATATGTTAACAAGTAAAAGCAGAACATCAAATTCCATCAGGGTCAACCAATATCAATACTCGAATGGAAATGGGATTGAATCACTATGAATTTTGTGTCTAGTTTACCTCAAACTAGGAAGAAGCATAATGTCGTATAGGTGATTATAGATAGATTGACCAAGTCAGCTGACCTCTTACCTATCAGAACTGACTACCAACTCTCAAAGTATGTAGAATTATATATCAGTGAGATAGTACAGTTGTATGGAGTATCATCTTCCATCATATCATATTGAGATCTAAGATTCACCTCAAGATTTTAGAAGAAATTAAATAAGGCTTTGGGTACTAAGCTGAATTTTAGTACAGCTTTTCATCCTCAAACAGATGGACTGTTGGATCCCGTTTCCGAAATCCAACTACTTAGCCAGATTCCCTCATACGTACACATGATTCCTTATAAACTCTTCTTGCTCTGATACCATAAATGTTGGAACCCGTATCGGATATCCAACCTCTTAAATCCGAAAACCTCATACTTATTCATAATTCGGGTCCCAACCGGAAAACGAAACGA
>JANVCL010010253.1:0-11179 GCA_026546855.1 Erythroxylum incrassatum
TGGTAAGTAGAAGAGAGAGGAAAAGGGTCCGTGACCCATTTGAGACCCAGTCTATAATACCCAATAACCATTATCTTAGGTGCTTTAATTGGACTCAAATGTATAAGTGAGATGGGACATATAGTCTTACATTACGAAGACCAATTTTGGCTGGGGAGAGCCCATTGGGGTTGCTACAGTAGGAAAAGCTGTTCCTGCATTCAGAAATCTTACTTTGTTCATCGAAACAAGAGCTGGTAAAGGGGTTGAAGCATGGATCACCTTGGCTCAGAAGGGAACGAGTGTACTAGAGCACGATCCTCAGTTCCTGGCATTTGCTTCTCTCAATCCAAAGATTTCAAGCCTTTGATTCATCTTCTTTTTTTTAATATAATTTTCCTGAAAGGATTTTAAATGTTTTCTGCTATAATTTATTATCTCAATGTACTGTTTCTGTTCGCATTTCTAAATCGAATTTTAGTGCTTTTTTTAAATGCAGTTTTGATCGCGAGCTGAACATTAATTGTGTACGGTTTGGTAGATTAGTGTCTGGTACTGATGTATAAACTAGGCACACCATTTGAACTTGGGAGAATAAAAGAAAGGCTGTTAGCAGGTTAAGTTGAATTAATAGAAAACACTGAAAGTTGAAAGGAAAAAAATTAAGAAAACATCACAACAGTTGATAAAGCCAAGTATTACAATGTTGACAAAGCTTTTAAGAGTGTCATCAACCACATAAACGTAAAAATCAACACAAAATTAAACAATCAATTTTTAATTTGTGAAGAAAAAGTATAAAATTTTATTTAAAATCTTATATATTAAATGAATGTTTAGATTCTAATTTACGATTTTAGTATTACATGAAGTAAATATAGAAAACTTATTTTGAGTAGAATTTAGATAAAGTTTGAACTTTATGATCTAATTAATTAAAATGATATTATTTAATTAAAAAATGAGATATTAAACCCAAATAAAACATGAAATAAGCCAATTCATTCTCTAAATCAACTTAATTTATCAAGAATAATCTAATCTTATATTCGAATAATGTTATTTTAAAGAAGTTAATACAACGTACTCAAAGTAATCTGTTGACTCCACCTAATCTCTACTCTGTCAGTTATATACATTGGGATTATCGACAATCACTCAATCTCCTTAAAAAAAATAATGACAAAGAGTGAATTACCTACTCAATAAGAGTAACCAACAGTACCTGTGAAATCAAATAACTAAATATAAAATTATAAAACTTAGTTAAGTAATTAAAACATTAATATAATAGAAGATACACAAATATTAATTTATAATTGTCATTTATGCTTTATCCCGTAATTAACTAAGTTGTCTAGGCCCTTTTTAACTTAGTAGACTAACATCTAATCGTCGGTCTGCTCATCTCAACTCATCGTAGACTGTCATCAAGTAGAAACATAATTAAATGTATAAACAAAAGCATAGGGTACCTGAATTTTTCAATCTCACTTGGTACCTTGGTATTATTCTAGTATTTAGCCATTGACACAAGATATCCCCAAGACTCAGTATATTCTGGTACCATTTCGGTACCTAACCATCACAGGATATTTCCAAGACTTAAGATGCCCTGATACTTACCCCATAGACAAATACCTAGCCATCACTCGCTTATATCTACGCAACCTATCGATCTAAGACCATTCAATATAGCATATCCTAGGTAAGCCATATTTTTCAATTTTTATCATTTATTCACAACATATTATCAACCAGTCTATATTTAATCGCCACATTTCCCATCAAATTAACAAGCAATACACCTTATAAAACGTAACAAAATATAAAAATGAAATACCTTATACTACATTAATTATTTGATAAATAAAATAAATATAATTCATGTATGTAACTATTAATCATTAATTTAATTAAACATTAATTCAAAATATCAATCACTATTATTCTAAGAGTACAGTCCAAAGTTATTCTTACCTTAATTTTGGACTCAACTAATTGATAGTTCAACTTACTCCTTAATCGGACCTTCTGACCTAAAATTTACAAAATTTTATTATACTAGTTTTCAAAAAATTTCAACTTAAATGCACTTAATAATCTAGCATTATTCCCTTTTCCACTTTATTCTTAATTATAAAAATAATATCCTTACTAGCCTAACCACTATAATTACTAAAATATCTTTAACTAATTAAAAGTCCAATTTTACCCTCATTCATTTCATTAATACAAAAATGCTCTGCTTGGAAGTAAATTCCAGATTTACCCTTCACTCTTTACATTTCCTATAACCCCTGCATGCAACTTAAATTTTTCAAAAATGTCATCTTCTTTACCCTCTCCTCTTCTCCTATCTCCTCCTTTCTCTCATTTTCCGGTCACTTTTTCTTCATTTTTCTCCTTTCGATGACTTCAATTATTGTCCCAAACAACCAAAACATGCAATTAAACTATAAACTAGTGCAGGATGATAAAAAATGACAAAAATGTGACAAAATAACAACTAAAACTTTCCCTAAGTGTTAAAGAATTTTGAGGTTGTTAACTTCCATAACTTCCTCTAAATTTTCTACAAAACAAACACAACTGAGAGAACCTATGAAAAAAGTGTCACATATAGAAGAAAAATGGAACATTAAGACACGTACCGACTGGAATAGTTGAGAGAAAAAGACAAGGAAGAAAATGATTATTGTTGGTTTGGATTAATTCCTGCAGATGCTTCTATTTATGCTTATAGTTTATGTGCTGGGCTGCTTTATTTTAGGGTCTTTACATATGCAGTGTGACAACTGCTTTAATCTTGTACCTTTGTGGCATGTCTAGTAGAATAGGAGGAAAAGTTAAACTCACAAGATCTAAGAAAGCAATACTAATTAATGGGCTTGAAATATTAAAATTTTAAAAAAATGAAAAAAAAATTATAATTGTAGTTAAAACTATGTCTACGTTACAATGAGTTCAAAGCATTAAGCCTACTATCATATTACAATATGACCAAAAACTCCCTAAGTGAGGCAGTTTAATTGTCTGAAAGATAGGCAATAAGAAAAAACAACTATAGCCAATTCATACGTTTCATTTCCATAAAAAAAACTCATTCACCATCTCTTGTTTATGAAGGTCGTTGAACTCCCTAATGTTCCACACTAAGACTACCTTATTTGGTGAAAGCCCCCAAGTATTTGGGATTTTGCTTTCTCTTCCATGCTGATTTCCTTTTTGCAGTTTTGGACTATTGTTAGTGTCTTTATTTTCCATCTTTTTGTAGGTTAATTTTCTTTGTTCTTAAGGTTTGAAGTTATATTTAATAGGAATTAATCTTGTTTTATATCATCGTGTATTTTGAAACTAAATAGAAAGAACTGTGACGATTCTAGGATAAAAAGAGCTAAATGAGGCGTTGAACCTGATTAGACATGACCTCGTACAACAACCAGAAGCATGAAACGCAACAAGTTAGAGGTATAAAGCAAACGATCGTAGCACAGCAGTGAAAAGTAGAAACAGAGAAGAGTGGGTTTAAAAGGGCGTGAACAATACCATTGGACAAAAGAATAAATTGTCACATCAATGAATAGTCTTGCAACAGTGTAAGGAGCAGAAACTCAACCCAAAATGCAGACATTTGGCCACTCATTAAAACTACATCAAGTGGCAGAAGTGGGGGCCATAAGAATATAAAACTCAACCCAAAACATAGACGTTTGGGAATGAGGGTTTTAAAGAAAGACGTGAATAGTTAGGGGATGAACAAGGTTTAATTGTCCCATCGATGAATAGTGCATAGGGAGGGTGGCGTAAGAGGACAAGAGAGGAAACACGAAGGGGGCTTATGGCAGAGAGAAGAGTAGCGTGAAAAGGAGAGAAAAGAATGCCTGCGACAATCCCAAAGCTAGCAATAGTCCCAAATAATAAGGAAAAATTGTGATATTAGGGTAACTAAACTTTTATTTCTTAGTTTACGAAAACCTATTTATTGAACTCTGAATATTGTGAGATTTTCGTTCTTTATTTCAATCGATTTATTAGTCACGTATTAATTATTTTTCTTGGTTATTATTTGATTGTTTGATTTTACAGCTAGATACGCAACTAGTTTGTGATTTTATTCAATCAATCGTTAGATTTAATAAATTGATGTTCAATTCTTTTAATCAAAAGTAGCAACTAGGATTTTTGTCTACTACTTTAGGGACATGATTTTAGGAAAAATAATTATCTAGGCTAAATATACATCGTATGTATGTTGTCTAGTTCGTCGATTTTCTTGTTTCATAAAGCTATTAATTAATTAAATCTGAGATCGTATCTAGGTTATTGATTAATAAGGGTTAATTCAAATACATATTTTGGTTAACTAAACATAAGAGAAAATAGGTAAATAAATTTACCACGACGAATGCTTAACTAATAAATTGGTTATTTTTAGTGTCGATGATCAACGCACGTTCAATAATAAAAGAGACCGGAAACCAAGATTTGTTTCTATTGATTGTTAAATTCTCATTATTTTGTTATTAGTTATTTTTCAATTTCATATTCCAATTAAATTCTATTTAATTCACAATTACAACCCCCCTTTTATTGCATAACTACTAACATCTGAATTCCTCGTGAGAACGATCCCTACTTTCCACTACTACATTAATTTGTGTTGCAAAAAGTTGGTTTCTTTTTATATTTGGTTACAGGTGACAGCAGTCACCAGAAGGATTGTTTTAAAGTCATCTTTATTAAATGACAATCTTCAAAAAGAGGTCTTTATTTAACCACCAATTGGCTTTACAGTCTAAGGTTATGAAGGTAAATTCTTTAGATTGAAAAGACATTGTATAGGTTAAAGTAAGCACCAAAGGCAGGGAATACTCGCATTAATAAGTATTTCCATGATATTGAGTTTATTGCTCTCATGAATATGTTCTTTACATTAAATCATATGGAAATGGAGATGTTTTACTAGTTTGTCTTTATGTGGTTGATCTTATTTTCACTCACAATTACCCAAAATTGTTTCAAGAATTTAAGCAAGCTATGTCATTAAAGTTTGAGATGCGGGATATAAGACAAGTGTCATACTATTTGGGATTGGAGGTGAAGTGAATGAGAGATGGAGTTTTTATTTCACAAGAAGGATATGCAAAAGAAATATTAAGAAGTTCGAAATGCTTGATTGCAATCTAGTGAATACACCTAGAGAATTTAGAGTCAAATTGACAAAGTTTGATGATGAAGATAAGGAAGATTCCATTGTATTAAAGAGCCTTGTTAGATGCTTAAGATACTTGACATATACAAGACCAGATATTCTCTTTGCGGTTGGGTGATAAGTCGTTTCATAAAAGCACCTACTTGTACTCATATGAAAGCAATTAAGAGATTTCTTTACTATATCAAAGGTATAATTGATTATAGATTGCTCTATACATCTTTTGTTGATTTTAACCTTGTTGGATTTTGTGATATTGATTTTGCAGGAGATATTAATGATAGAAAAAGTATAATTGGTTTCGTATTATTTATAGGTGATTATGCTATTACATCGAGTTTAAAGAAGCAACATATTTTTCAGGAGATGTTGATGATAGAAAAAAATGCACAATTGGTTTTGTATTTTTATAGGTGATTGTGCTATTCCATGGAATTTAAAGAAACAACATATTGTGACTTTGTCAAGTTGTTAATCTAAATATGCGGTGTAACTTTATGCACTTTCCATGCTATTTGGATTAGAAGGCTATTGAAGGAACTTTACTTCAAAAGGAAGCAACTAAAATATGCATCAATAATAAGTCTACATAAACATTAGGTAAGAACTTGGTTTTTCATGATTGGAGTAAACATATAGATACGAGGTATCATTTTATTAAAGAATATATTGCAAAGAACGAAGTAAAACTCAAGCATGTGAGGACTAATGATCAAGTTGCAGATATTTTTATGAAATCACTCAAATTTGAAAATTTTCAGTATTTGAGAATAAGACTTAGAGCACATAAAAAAAAGTTTCAAATTAAGGGGCAATGTTAAAGTTAATTTAAAACTATGTCTAGATTAAAAGCTTAGATATGTGAGTGCTCAAGTTAATTGTTAGGTGTTTAATTATGTTTATGTGTTAGTTATATAATTTATGTATGGTTTATTGGAGTTCTTTAATAGGTTTATGTACTTAGATTTTAAAGATTATCTTTTTTACCTATAAATATCTCTTTGTGGTTGGCTAAAATTAATCAAGTGAAAATACATTCTCTTACTCCTTAATAATCCTCTCCTTTTTAAATCTTCCTCTCTTCTTAATAAAGGAATTATGTCTACGTTGAAAGGCTCATGCCTTAGCATCAAATAATGACACTTGTTGTAAAATAGTAAACCCTCCAAGAGCATTCAAGAATTATGATGTTCCTACTTTATGAGCGTAATTGAACCCTTAACAAATATATCATGCAGCCTGAAAAATGATTGGTAAAAGTTATGTTTTTTTTAAATATGAAACAATTGATTAATGGAGTTACAAAAACACTGTACAAGGGAGTGGAGATCACATTTGACATTGCCATCTAGCCCTCATACTTGAGGTCAGTCGATACTCCTCTTTCCTAGCCATAATGCTTGCTCTAATCTCGTTCAGAATGTTGTACGCTAACTGATATTTATTGGTTTCTACCTACGTGTACAATCTGGAGTTCCTTTCTTTCTAAAGATAATAGATCAAATGAATGAAAGTAGCTTTAAACAATAAGACATTTTCCTTATCCGGTTGAGTTCGATAAATATAATAGTTCAATGTGATTTGTCAGTTGTATACCGAATTCTCAGCGACCACCATATGTTGGATACTACTCTAAACTGATGAGGAATATACATAAGAAAATAGTTACAATCTTCGTCAATTGCGTGGCACAATATACACTCCTTATCTTTTGGATTAAACCAATGACATTTCGTACGCAATCGATTTTTAATTGCCAACCAAGCAATGAAAGATGCTCTCGGGCTCAAAGATTGTTGCCATATGAGGCGATACCACGATACTCGATTGGCATCAGGCTGAAATACCCTGAAGTATGACTTATTAGAAAACACGCCAGTGGAATGCAAAGTCTAGAAAATGGTATCTAGTTGAGTGTCATCACCAAATGGTAGAAGGTGCGCAACTAGTGATTTTGATCCCCAGAAGTACATTCTCCATGCTCCTTTCGAAATAAGTTCAGCTACCTTAGCGTCCCTTAGTAGTCGGTTACAGATATGGGCCAGAATTAAGTTACTGGCTAAAAGCTCCAAGTCGCACCAATTCTCCACCCAAAACCAGGTTTCTCTACCTCCATTGATACGATATTTAATCAATGGGTAAAGGTACGGTCGCAGTTTCAGCACCTCATTGAAGAACACCGGAAAGTTGAAGGAGGGCTTCAATTGCCAGAAATTGTGATGATGGGTATGGACATGGTGAATGCACTTAGTCCATAGGGCTTCTTTGTCAGTGATTAGCAACCATAATTGCTTACCGATAAGGACCCTTGGCAAAGTAATCGAGGACGTAATTCTATGTCCTCCCTCCTTCTTAGACCAAGTTATGTCCCTCCAATTAACTTTAGCATCACCACCAGCATCATATCTCCCAGCTTATAAAAAGTTTTAAAGCAATTAGTCAATCTCCTTGATAAGCTTACGGGGAAGGATGGTATGAGCGAATAATCACCCTCTATAAGATAGGAATCAGCTTTGCCACAATAAGACCAATTCGGTTAGACCGGTTTGGTTTAGGATACACAAGGGGTTTATTATTTTAAGAAAAATAAAAACCTAGATGTAAGGATTCCATTGGTATCGTTTCCTTCATAGTGAAATTCTCTCTACTTTTGCCCGAGGGCGTAGGCATCACTGGCTGAACCTCGTTAAATTTATGTCATTTTTCCTTATTTTCAATGCTTTAAGTGTGTGATTGTGTGTGTGAATTTATTGTGATTTATCTAACAATTGGTATCATAGATTAGGGTTCTCTATGCATAATCTAGGGTTAAGATGGCATCTTCATCTTCTGCAAAGTACAAAGTAGAGAAGTTTGATAGAGGATCTAGTTTCAATCTTTGGAAGATTAGGATGAGATTGTGTAACACCCCACTCCCGCAAGACCCGAACCCGACATCGATGGTGATATCCGAGTCCGTGCCCCGCGAGGGTGGCGTGCTAGAGCACTCAATCAGTCAAAAGTTGGTACAATTTTTTTTGTAACAATATAAGCATAAGTAGAAATTAGTTACCAATTGGACCACTCCCATTTCATAAATAATTCAATCACATTAATACAATTGTCTTAATCTCAATTCTAACATTACATTTAACATGATTTCAAAAGCTGGTTAGGCTTTATAATACAAAAAAAATTCATTTGTATACACATGATGCAAACTCGCGGAAAACAAGTTTGTACAAAGTAATCAAATATAAAATGCAGACGCAACTGATACCGACCTCTTCCTTCACTCACATGCAGTACGTATATTCTTGTTGCCTAACGGGGTATAATTGAGATCAAAATATCAGGATGACTAGGTATCTATGATTTTGAATTGATTGTGAATGATAAAATGTGGATAGTTGGAAATGAGAAAAAAGTATATGGTTCGACGAGGTAGATAAAGATTCACGACATTTGTGTTGGCGTGTGTATTATGGAAAATGATATCGATATTGTACCGTAATGTTCTATTTTCGAATGTGATAGAGACGTGACAATATGGTTAGGATTGTGTGAAAAAAAAAGAAAATTGAGGAAGCTATAACCCTAAGGTTAATTATGCCTTTTGGATTTGGAGATTATGCAAAATAGTTAATGAAGTTGTACCTTGGAGATTAAGATACAATATTTTGTAGCAAAATAAAGTGGTTTTGGTATTAACGTCTCATGGGCTGACTTTGATACATGGTTTAAAATTTCTATCATAGTGATTGCTTTAAGAATTGGGCGATATTAGATATATTGAGACATTTTGGAAATGTACAACTCAATGAAGTTGAGGAAAATAAGAATATATGTGAAACCGATGAGACTAAACTGTACAAGCCTGGTTAAAGAAAATAAAGTTTTTATGACCGTGAAAGGATAGACTTGGAGTTCAAATGAATGTCGGATAAATGTGAGAAAAGTTATGATTATAATATGTCTGTGATGCTAAGATTAAAATTACTTGCTGATTCTGCATCTATCATTCTGAATGGATTGAAGATATACATATGGACGATGAAATAGAGGACAATAGAAAAATGGGATAAAATAGTTATAAATGACTTTACAAGTGATGAATGTTGTGTAGTATGGAGAAGGATAGAAATGTGCATAAGTTGGGATTCTATGTATGAACGCGATTAAGAAAAAGATGATGAAACAAATGAGAAGAGTGACTGCACTCAAAAAGATAGTTCCATTATTATGAAATGATTGAACATTAGAAGAGGTAAGTTCTAGAAAACAGGAGTAGAATTGATGTTAATAAATGTGTTAATGTGAGGAAGAAAGTACAGGGCACGAGTGGCCTATAACAAATAGGTTTATGTCACAATCATGTTGAAGTACCCTAATTGTAAGTAGGAACAAAGATAAAAGAGTTGTTGGACTTAATTGGACATGGTATCTACCAGGGTGTTAGAGTAAAAGAAATTGCTTAATGCCTCATTGAGCCTTATTATCAAGGATGTTTGACCATATAAGTCATGATACAAATTGACCTTATGAAGATCTTATGAAGTGTTGAAATTGATTTTTTTTTGTACTAAGAATGACTAATAAGTAATCATGAGAAATAGTTGATTGATAAGGATTGATAGACAATATCGAGGTTAGTACCAAGAAATCACTGAGATAGGGTCAGTAAGCTGGTTAATTCAATTTATGATCCATGAAGGAATAAATCTGAAATGAATAAATAGTGAGTCAAAAGTGAATATTGGAGTTACATCCATAGCGAAGACTCAATCATAAGAGTTAGAAAAGAATATTAAGAGTGTATACATTTTGTTAATCTAAACTATTTAACTATATAAGTGGATTTGTGAATTTGTGAGAATACCTTGCTAATGTAAGGGGAATTTAGGTCCATCTTGTAGTTTGTATATGTTTGGAATGTGTTACCAACACATGAAGTTGGGTTTGCAAATAAAGTGAAATGTGTGGAGAAACTGGAATGAATGAACAGACATTAGAATAGGTCAATGTGGAATCACATGAAATTAAATGAATTGAAGAAATCAGTGGAGAAAAAGGGAATTCATTGAGAAATTGAGCATAATGTGGGATAATACTAATGTACTAAGGAATTGGTTACTTAAAAATTGCCAAAAAAAATTTATGGGCATAATGAGTCTTAGGCATATCTATTGGAGCTATCAATGCCCCCGACACTATGATGATACTAAAGGTTACAATGATTCAAGCACCCTGATATCAACTAGTGACTATGATCATAGACAGTATTTTGAATGTGTTTTAGACAAAGTAAGATGAAATTTTGAATATTTGCGAACTAATATGTAAGCCGCATCAGTGATGAAGTTAAAACAAAATTTTGAGGAATTTATGACCTCAGTGTTAATGATACCACTTTGATTTGGAGATTTTGCAGTATATATCGAAGTTTTCCATTAGAGATTTCGATGCAATCTGTTGCAACAATGTAAAGTGATTTGTGTACTAGGGGACAATTATCGCCTCGGGAGCTGAATTTTGAAGATATGACTTGAACTGTGCTATAATAGTACTTGGTTTGAAAGCTTGGAGACATTAAGTGTACAGAAATATTATTATAGATCAGTAAAGATTGAAGTAATGATTGAATTGGAAAAGATTGAAAGGATTGTGCAAATGAACATGTCCTAATAAAGCTAGTGTTGCAATTAAATGCACTATATGAATAGAACATTCAATAGCAGAGTACCACATACATGGATATTTCGGTTACTAAATCTAGTGCAAGAAAGAGTGTATAATGTTGAGTTAAAAAAAAGAGCAAAAAGGGAAATATTAGCTATTGAATAGTAACAACAATTTTGCAAAAAGAGACTAGGAAAGCCCAAATTTAGGGTTCGAGGAAGTATGATTTGCAACATCCCACTACCATAAGGCAAATACCCGGATATCCGAAGGACATTCAAGTACATACCTTATGATAATGGTATGTTGGAGCAAAACATATCCGAC
>JANVCL010010283.1:0-11179 GCA_026546855.1 Erythroxylum incrassatum
TTCTTTCTATCTAAGGTTGAGGGTTGTCGGCAGTGGAGTGGGCTTGACACCGACTGAATTTGGGTTGTGTATTTGTGCATTTGCAGCTTTTATCGTGACAATGCCCCGTCGAAGAGCTAGGCAATCAGAGGAAACCATCATAGTTGAGGTGAGAGGGGACAATGGCGTAGACATTGCAGTTGTATATAATGCCCCTTTTCTCATTTTTCTCAGAGGAAGAAGGTTTGAGGTATAGTGTTCTACATACTAAAACCATTGAAGTCCCTACATATTTTAAATTTGATATGCTAGAACAAATAGGGTTGAAAGATAAATTGTTGAGATTCTGTGAAAGAGGCCAATGGGAACAATTTGTGGGTATTAGTTACCCTGTTTATCGTGAACTCACACTAGAGTTTTTCACTTCTTTGAGGTATGTGTCAACCAAACCAAAGAAATTCTGGTTTAGATTACGAGGGCAGGTTTATGTTTTGGATGAGACTGTATTAGGGCATTTATTTGGTTTTGCAGCAAAAGAAGTTGAAGATGGCCATCAGAATTTCTCTTGTAGTGTTTATTGGAATTATTTAACTGATATGGAAGAGTATGATCCTCATGTTGCATCAAATGCACACGTCCTTAATCCGGAACGGTTGCTTGTGCATAAATTCATGTGTGCTGCTGTGTTTGGGAAAGGTAAAGTACTAAATGTTCGGGGAAGGAGCTGTTTTTATTATGGTCCATTGATGAAAGGATTAAGTCGAACATGTTCAGCCTATTTTCTCAAACGTTGATCCAATTAGTCGGAAGAAAGGGAAATAGTTTAGGAATGGGTTATTTGGCGACAACTTTAGAGCAACATTTTGAGATTGATGTCAATCAACTAGTCGTCCTGGACTATCAGTATTTTGATGTACAATACTTAAAACGTTTTGAGATCGTAGAACGCAACAGCATGCAGCTTCGAGATCCTCGCACACGGACAACAATGAATCACAGGTTTGCAAGTGCAGGTTCAAGTTCGACACTTCAACCTATAAACGATTTCTCATCAACTAAGGAGGAAGATCAACAGCAACCGCAACAGCAGCAACGAGCTGGTTGGACGGGGTTGGTCAATGTCATGGATGACCACCACAAACAAACATTGAAGAGGCTGATTTGCATTGATCACAAACTGGATCGACTGAATCAACGAGTGGACAACATTGAAGACACAATGGCTTACATGAGCAACAAAATGCACAGGGCTTGGGAGATGCAAGGATTGAACGTACGAGAGCCAAGCCCATCACCTCCGGGATCTCAACAAGGCTCGTGAATAGTGGAAGTAAGAAATTTCTAATACGTGGGCGAGAAATGATGAGAAGAATGAGGATCTGCAATATGTGGGGGAGAAATTGCACAAGTCTGAGGAAATGTTGCAACTTTTGATGTTGGAGGTGTAATGTGAATGTTTCTTCAAAGTTGTAATCAAACGTTCTCACTGGTTTTCTTTTTGTATTCTTAAAGATGCGCCTCTAGGAGCTGAAGATAACACCTTCCCTATGCAACCTGTCAAGTGAGAATGATGGTTGAAGCAAATTGTTCTTATTATTCTGTACTGTTCACGCTAGCTTCAACAAGACAAGAAAATGCAGCAGCTTCTGTTCCTCGATTTGTGATTCACGTGTATAATGTATCCCCAAAATTAGCAGCTCAGATTAGTCACAAATTTGGGAATGTATGATAAAAGGACTGATATGTTTTGAAAAGCTATAGGTTATGCCATACGTTTGAAAAGCTATAGGTTATGCAATAAAATTCAAAATAATAAAAATAATTGATAAATGAAAACCAACCTATGTGAGACATTGCCACAGACAGCATAAGGAAATGAACCATCATATGTCCTGTGCAATTGTGGCCATGAGTACAATGGACAAGAATAAACTTCTGTGAATGCTTCTGACGAGAAAGGAATTGTGTGACCTAGGATTTATGAATCATTCAAATTCATGAAATTAATTGATGTTGATTCACTTTAATGCAATTGTAAGGTATGGAAAAAGAAAAATAAACACAGACTGTAATTGATAACTAACTTTAACATGCTTAATGCCCTCCTTCTTCAAATCCGTTGTTTCATAGTATCGAGTAGTATTTGTTCAATCAATCACGAAACCAAGCTGCAACGTGATTGAATGAGTATCTTTTACCATCAAAGATTCAATCATTGTAGAATTCTCCAAGAGGAACTTTGGAAGGAATGACAACAGTAAGGTTCCTTGTTGCAGAGGGATTTAACACATCAAAGATTAGTTCACCTGTATGCAGTCCATTGTTGATCCCAGTGCAAGTACTAATAATTACATAATCAAACCAAAATCCAACCTTTTTCTTCTTATTGGAGATGCCCTTCTCCTTCTGTTGGTTCTCTTGCTCTTAATCTTGTCAGTGTGAATCCAATTTTTTCTTTGCTTTCCTAGTCCTTTGCATTCCATCCTCCTTCTTATCATTCTCCTAAGAAGATGAAATCAGTGACATGTTTACAATGTCAATCTTGCAGAAGCTGAAAAATCATCATTAGATAATTCGACTATCCAAATCAAATCATTAACCTCAGAACCACCAGTTTGAAGTAAAGAAAATTTCTCAAAGATCTTCTTGAAGTGATCAGCCATCCCATCTTCCAGCAAGACTGCCCTTTTTGTGGGACATATGCAACCACCACTTGCTCCCCAACCTACAAGTTCATGTAATAACACAGAATAACGGAGTTGAGGCCCATGCGCCACAAGCAACACTGAACAACCACACAATCAACAACCACAATTTTTGCATACAACTTAAATATAATAAAGCAATGAGGAACGACTTCACATTTTTCAACAACCTACGAAGATACTAAGGATTTTGACAACATGATTGAGTTAATCAGAAATGATGAAGACAGAGTGATGATATGGCCATTTGGTAATTAATTGACTGTAATAATCATTAAAGATACTGACATATAACATACCTACAAATGACAATTAAAGTCCTGATAAGCAATTAATGTTGTGTAAAAAGAAAATCCAATAAATATAATATGTTGATAATATAAACGATAGTATCCCATTCAAATATTTTAGAATTAATAGAATTATGACCTCAAATATATTATTCGATAAGGCTCTTTATGCATGATATATGCGTGTAACACTCGAATTGTAAAATTGCCCATAGTTATACTTTGTCCAATAGCATTTTACTTCCTCATTAATTAGAAGTGTAACATTAAATTAAAACTTTTCTATAAAAGGTCATGTGAAGACAAATTAGAAAAACATAATTTATTTGAAAAATTAACGAAGACTATAGTGAGGTGGTTCGTACTTACATCATTATCATAATCATCGCCTACAGATACAGAACTTTTCCGCACGGAGGCAACTCCCACATTTGTCAATGGAAATACCAAGTGTTAAATTGTGTACGTCTTCCAAATTTCCACAACTAAATGTCTGTTGTGCCTGAAAGTCAATATGCATGTGAACTAATTCAAACAAAACAAAACATGTAATGCAATTATTAAAAATAATTGAAATTAAGACACAAGCTTTCTTTGGTTTATCATGAGTAAATCAGTCATGTGCATTGCCGGTGGGATAACAACACGTATATTCTGGTGACTTGGTCTAACATCATTGACCTAACATGATAAATGATTCAAAATTGTGTCACACATTACATTGACAAATGTGGCAAACAATAGAAACACCCTGTTTCTAAAAGAATACTTGAGGAGTTGTTGCATAATGATGATGACTGTATGAGTTTGTTGACTTATCCATATGAACACCTATTGGCTGCAATTCGGAATTTTCATAACCACATGGAAGATAAAACTGTTCTTTAAATTGCCTCAAGAAGATAATACGCCTAAGACAAAATTAGAAATACAACCTCAGATTGTTCTATGCGATTTTCATGAGTGGACCCTATACTTGTCCATTCCTTACAAATTGGAACTGTCTGCATTAGGTAATTCTCACAGGAATTCAACACATGAGGGATTGAAAAGAAATTGCGTAACACTTGTAGGCGGTACTAATTACCCTATACCAACCTACTGTTGATGTAGTATGGGAGCTTGGCTGCTAGGTATAATTTCATATTGCCATAAATTATCTTCAGATTCCTGCATAAAGTTGGAAAGGCCAAATCAACTTAAAATCATCAGTAAAAAAATAATATACATCAGTTCAAAGCAATATGATCAAAATATTAACCTGAGTATTGGAAAGGGAGGTTACTATCGAAGTCCTACATTTCTTCGCATTCTTCCTCTTCTTTGAACTTCCCTCTAGTCCACCCCTCAATCTCTTACTTGATGTAAGCTTTGTCTTCAATTTGACACCTCTTATGTGCTTCATTTGGGCAAAATTAATGTCAGCTTCATTCATAACATTCATTTCAGTATTTGAGCGTGAGCATTGGCTTAACTCCTCATCTTGTCCTATTTGGTTCTCGTCATCAACTAACTCTTCACCTTCCAATGTCTCATCAACCATGTTCAACATGTTCAAAAGATGATCTCTGATAATTTGATAGGTATCTCTCCTGTTTGCTGCTCTTGTCACCAACCGAATGCTTAAGGTACACAATTCTTTATACCTTTTAGTTGACAGCGGTTTAGGATCCATATCAATATCATTGACAGTAGACTCTTGACTAGCATTCGTCAAGCATTTTGCTTTCCTTATCCATCATATCAATATATATTTGCTTGGAATTGTCCAAATATTTTTAAAGATATAAACCTTCAACACATGAGCGCATAATATGCGAGCAAACTCAAACTTCCCACAACTACAATGAACTTCATCATTACAAGAATCATAACTGACCGATTGAGAGTAGCTCTTCCCACCAACACTAATCTTATACTTCTCAACCGTTCCATCCTGATTGCAAAGACTAAAGTTGTAATCATGACAATTATTCCATTTATCTTGGAACCATTTAAATACTTCTGGTGTGTAAACAGTTACGGCATGCTTTAAAATTTTAACCGGTGCCGACAATGTTGGACTGCTCACATTACTCCTAAAATCAGCTTTTAACTCCTCAAAATGACGATCATCAATAAGCCTCTGAAAGTGATTAAAGAATTGTAATAAGTTATGCTGATAACTTATGTACCTTTTTTTCAGACTATTCATGCTCTCACTTCGTTGTGTTGTCATCATGTCCGCCCAAAATATTTTGCGCCCATAAACCAACGCCCATTTTTCCTTAATATGATACAAACGTTTCAACCAATCATTATCTTGAAGCTCATATTTTGCCAACATCTTATTCCTTGCAATGACAAATTCTTCTTCTTCTTCACACTCATATATGCATGAGCTCAAGTCCCTTGAAAACTCTTTATACTTAGAAAATACACCACTCA
This sequence comes from Erythroxylum incrassatum, assembly GCA_026546855.1. Lineage (NCBI taxonomy): Eukaryota > Viridiplantae > Streptophyta > Magnoliopsida > Malpighiales > Erythroxylaceae > Erythroxylum > Erythroxylum incrassatum. The sequence goes on from JANVCL010010283.1 coordinate 5,402, forward strand.
AATGGATAAAAACATTTTGATAAATGTGCTAAATACATAGTCGATGATGAGTGTTTGGCCATGTTGACGTTAATGCCTTTGCGATTGCTACATCTTGATCAATAAGAATAGTTGTAGGCTTTTTCTCACGCATCGCTATCTCAAATGTCTCAAACAACCACTCAAATGTAAGAGCAGTTTCATCATAGAGGAGTGCAACACCAAAAACTGTTGTTTTCTTATGATGGTTGACACAAACAAATAAAGCAAGTGGACGACCCTGACCGTTTTTCTTGTAAGTAGTATCGAAGCACACTACATCACCAAAGTCTACGTAGTCGTTCCTCATTTTAGCATCAGACCAAAATATGTTAGTGATTAAATCATCTTCGTCCACTTGAATGGCATAAAAGAAATTCGGATCTTTCACCTGCATCTTATACAAATATTGTAACACCTCATGTATATCTCTTTTTGTCATGTCTCTTGTTCGTTTAGACCTTAAATAATTTTGTAATAATCTCGAATGAAGCCAACATTATCTCTTCCACGTGCTTCTCTCACCATAAGATCATGGGATGCTTTCGGTGGAATTCCCACAACATTTTCTATTTTAATTTGCATTGCCGTAACTGTAGATATCTTTTTATGACTTCTATGAAAATATGTTTTGTTTGGGGATGAAAGGTAGGGATTGTGCTCCTCCAACAATTCAATGAATTGAAATTTTCCAGTTTGCAAACTATTTACTTTCATCCTTGCCTCACAACCAAATCTTGTTTCTGCCCGTGGAGCTCTTATAAACAAATCTCTTTTATCGGGCATCCATTTACCCTCAGCACTATAACAAAAAAGCCTACAAATCAACTTATCACTTTTATCTTTGTGACTTTTGCTTCTTTTAATTCCAAATCCCACATGCTTCCTATAACTTAAATAAAAGTTATAAGCTTCTTCTTCTATCGCGAAGTGCATGCCAATTTTTGGTACTAACTCTCTTCCAACCAAATCTCTTGCGTACATATTACAACTCCCGATCTCAAAGCCAATATTATTGTGACGTTGCTCATCATCACATCCATAATTTAAACGACAACATGGAGTCGATAAACCTTCCATTTTCACACCTGTGAAATTAATACACGAGGAGAATAAATTTCAGATATCATTATTAATACAAGCAATAACGACTATTAAATAAAACATAGTATGTTTTATTTTTTGTTCCATCCATGTGTTATGCCATTCGTGTAACATAAATAGCAATAAGACATTTGCTGCTAAGTTGTTTCCATAATAAGAATGATGTGTTTACTTACACATTAACTACAACTTAATTGCCACCAACTCAACTGTAACTGTTTAATTATCACTTACGTCCATGTAACACCAAAGCCTTTAAAAACTCCCATATAAGTCAGAAACCTGATAAATTTCACACCCCTTCACGTCTGACTTCAAACTTAATTAACAACTGTCTCAACCTTAACATATTGATTACCACTTTATTAATAGAAGCATACCAGTTACATCACAATGAATGTATGTTTACGTTAAACAAGCACATACGTATGTAAAACAATGAATTCTACATATCTTCAACAATTACAGACATGAAAACATAAATAACAAAATATGCACAGCCAAAAAACACCCCTATGTTAATAACTGCTTAACATAGTCCAATGGTTTAAAAATATTACACAGAGAGGGAGATGAAGACTATTCACTTTCTCTGTACAAACGCTTCAATTGAGAGAAGATGATCTCTATATTTGGCTGGAGAAAAAAACGTTTGTGAAAATTGAGATATCCAAGTTAATTCAATGGCGTGAAATGATAGTAATAAATGTTGGTAATAATTGCGTTGGAAATGACAAACATTTCCAATCTCACCATTATTGTAAATTAATTTGTATAGAATTTATTAATATTCTATATTTTTATTCCAAACTTTATCAATTAAATTAACATAATATAACTTTATCACAGAATTTTTGGCATTCCAATATAATTCTATAAGTTGCATTCGGATTTGAATTATATAATTATTCCTATCTTTGATCAAAATTAATACTACTAAAGGATTTTATTAGAATAAGAAGAAAAGTTATAATAAGGAATTTTATCTACATAATAATAAGAAGAAGAATAATAGTCATAATACTAACAATAATAATTATTATTATAATGAGAAGGAATTTCATAAATTGAATAGAAATAAATAAACGCAAACAGAATTAAATAAAGATTCCTGAATAATAATAATAACAAGTCAGTCATTTGGTAAGGGTTATGGTCCCTAATAGTCGAGAAAACTAGGGTTGCAATCTCGTACCTGAATCATGGCTGAATAGTACCTTATATATGGGATACTTGCTAGGTTTAGGTCTTTACGTAAGTCTTAGTGTTTGCATGGGAGACGATCTCCTACTACTGGGCCGTCGGTGTCTGGGCTTGAAGTTGGACCTCGTTTGGTTGACCCAACCAGTAAGGGTTTTGCTCCTATACTCGAAACTAAGAGTTACATCTCATCAATATATATATATATAAAGAGATCAAATTCTTAATGAGTTACAATAGTCATTTGTTGAATCACTTCCATGACTTAAAACCCGTAAATATAAATGATAAAGACAAGGGTAAAAGCTTTATAGCATAAAGTATTTGACTGATATTCACGTCAATATAAGCAAATTCAAAGGAAAAAGAGAGTGATTTCAAATAATAAAGAGAAATTATATGTTAAAAGCACAACAAGATTTGATGCCACATTTAAGTGAATAACATTAAAGGGAATATGACTTAATTATCTAAAAGAAAATGTTAATTGCATAATCTTAAACATATAATTCTGACAAGATAATACGTAAATACATACCTGTAGTATTTGTCTAAATCGTTAGGTCACAAACCTATTTCCGAATAAATTAATTTTTATTCCTTAACCCTCTTGTTTATAGATGCTTTGATTAATTTTTATTCCTTAACCCTTTTGTTTATAGATGCTTCGACGAATTAATTAGTATATGTTCACTGTAAACCCTAAATGGTAGAGATGGAACCAATTCATATATTTTATAATTTAATCTGGTACATATATATCACATAACTGAACGAATAGTCATGATTGTTAAGCTACTTAATTTTTGATTGGGTTTAAGCATGACTAGTTAACTAAATATTAGGCCATATTATAACAGTAGAATCTCAAATATATTAATGCGATTTGATTTGACTTATATAGCTAATATATATCTTAATTTAATAAATATTGAAATAAGATTAAAGAAATATTAATTCCATATTCAATAAACTCATATATAATTATGTTTTTGTAAATTACATCAAATTTCATGATAAAATGAATATTATTTAGAACATAATTTTTATGTAACTTAGCAATAAAATAAAACATGATATCAAAATTTTAGCGATCATTAATCTATTTTAGGTTATAATAAAATAAAAATTATGTATTAACAAAACTTATTCATAAGTGGAGTTAAAATGTATAACATTATTATTAGATTAAAAGATATAAACCTTTATAAGGTTAAAAAAATAGGAAAACCTCATAGTCCTTAAAATTCTTAAAAACCTTTCTTACAGTTTTTAAATTTTCAGGAAAAATGTTCTCTTAAACTTCGATTATAAACAATGACAAGATACTTATTATCATATATGGAGTAATTAAATGTTGCTAATATAGTAATCAACTTAACTCTTAAACCCCACATGAACCAGTTAAACTCAAAATTGAATTAATAATTTAAGATTATTATAAAAAATTATTATTTTAAATCATGTTTAACTAATTTATTCAATTTGACCGTTTTGTAAATAATATTTAGTTGGTTCACGTGTAATATTTATATTGCATGTGTTTTGTCATTATTTTTTAACCAAAATCTAAGAAAAGGAATTTTTTTGAAAAATTAGAAATTATAAGGAGTTTGTTTTTTAGAAATTTAAAGATTAAAAGATCTTTTAAAAAGATTTTAAACAACAAAAAAGTCTCATAGACCTTGTTTGGTAAATGGTTGGTCGGTTCTGTTTTGGCAAATTGAGAGGTATTTGGTTGTTTGACTATGTCAAATCATTGATAATCATACTTGGTAATTAACTTATTAGGATGGCATATTGAACCCAATTTTTTGTTTTTGAAAATGGTCCTATGAGTAACGTTTTGATCTAACAATTGAGAAAATAGGGGACTAAAAAACAATTGTGCCCAAAAGTTATTATAAAATACTCAAGTTGTCATCTTTTATTATTGTTTTCCCTTCACCAAACTTCAACTTGATTGATATGGAGAAAGAAAGTAGTAGTAGTAATTATTATTATTATTATTATTATTATTATTATTATTATTATTATTATCATCATCATCATCATCATCATATGTTATATTTTTTATTAAAGTTATAAGCTTAATTTTTGTGAAATTAATATCTAAATTCTAAATTCTTATGAGAATATTCAAAGAAATACTAAAATATAATACTCATGTCCTTATAAATTTTTTTAAAGTCATATTCATATAAATAATTTTACAAATAAACAACTAATTTTACCAAATATTTTTAAATAAACAGTTGATATTATCCGTTGATTAAACTGATATAATCTGATGTCAGCTAACTGCTGATAAAATTAGCTAACAACTAATACAATCTTTTGATTGCCAAACAAGGTCACAATCCGAATTCTACTACAGTTACTATCATATTAATTTACTACTTAAACATGACAAGTGGTACTGCTATCACCTGCGACCAAATTAATACCAACTCTAGCAATGAAAATGTAGTTAGTGAAAAAGTTGAGATCGGTCTCAAGAGGAATTTTAATGGTAAAGATTATACGAATTCAAAACTAAAACAAAATTGGGGGTGGGTTTAATTCACCAAAATTGAAAATTAACAAAAGTATCTTATCTAAAAATTCAGTAAACAAACCTTGGTTTCAGGTCACCGATATTATCACACTAATATGGATTCTTGATATAAAATTCAGTCCATCAACAAATATTTGTTGGGTGATGTTTTCTTTTAAGTTTAAATGAATAAAAACATGTATTCTAAATATTCTCATTAGTCAAAAACTTAGATATGATATTAAGTTTAATTGATTAATAGCTTTAAGAACTAAGAAATCAATGAATAAGGCAACACATGTACGATATGCATTTAATCAAGCTAAGTATCTTCTTAGAATTTCCAACTCTAACATAAAGATGGTAATCCTATTTGCCACTTTGGATTAGCAAAATTGAATGTCATATCCTACTAATTTGGCTATTAAATAAATCAATTCCTAGTTGCACACCCTAGAAATCAACCAATTCAATTGTAAAAAAGCAATTTTGAAGACACTCAATATTCGTCAATGAAACAAACTTTATTTGGAATTCTAACATATAATAGATGATAATGTGGCTTCCTTCAACCAAGAAAAAGGATTTAGCTACTCATAACAAAAGTAAAAGTCAACAAAGAAATACCAAAATACAAAGTCTCCATCTTGGTCTTTTCCTACAAAATCTTAAAAACTCCTAAAGAACTACTGCAGAAAAATAAGACTCCTAGCTATGGCTAACGTGAACAATAACGAAAATACCCCTTTATGCTCTTCGATCTCTTCCTTTTTTTGTGATCTTCATCAGATAATCTTTTCCTCATATTCAGGTTGCAGATCCCTGTTGCGGTCTAAACAAAACAATATAAATTAAATTCTATCTAGACCAATTAGAGGCAAGTGCACCCCGTCGACAAGTAATATAAATCGGTAAGAACC
>JANVCL010010312.1:0-11176 GCA_026546855.1 Erythroxylum incrassatum
AACTCAACACAACCATAAGTGGCACCAGACATTTATACCATTATCATTATTTATAATACAACAAAGCAAAATATTTAAAAAATAAGTGTAAAGTGCAGATACTTACAAGTCTATCTGCATGCTCCTGGTGAGTTATTGATCCTCCCGTATGTACGGAAAGACTCTCTCGGTCTGGGCCTCCACGTCTATTGGTCGAGTTACGTCCTAAGATGGATACGTACGCAGGTGATGCCCAATACTCCAGCCAATGACTCCAAGTTTTCCCCGAAACAAAACGGGGTCTTGCACTAGCCTTGTGTATCGCGTTAATGAAGTCGCGATAACGTGTACGAGCTCGCCTCTCTCATATTTTGTATATGCTCACGTCCAAAGAAGAGTCCCAGAAAAATTCTTTCTGATTGCAGAATAAAAAAATTATGTTAGTTAATGTAAAACTATATATATCATTAAACTATATATATAAATATAAAAAGAAAATAAATATTTATTATACCTCAAACTCCTGAAAGTAAAATTGTTTCGTGGCTTTAGATATATTCTTCCACGTATATCCCTCGGGTTCAATCCTTTCCTTAAAAGTGGAAGTCATATGTCTGAAACTCATTTCAGACGGAACGAACCTAAAATAAGAAGTAATTGTAGTCTATAAATGAACCAAAAAACCTAAGGCTTAATCAACAACAAATAGTGATTAATGTTATCATACTTACTGGTCATTGAAAACAGTTATATACTTTCGCCCATCATCTCCCATAGATCGAGGCTGGCGGACCTCTCTTCCATCCCCTAAAGAGGTATTGGATGATATATGAGTTGAAGAAGGGGATGGTGTTGCATGAGGAGCAGGAGGTGATGGCTCGTCTGGAACTGGAGGATGTGTAGGAGGAGGAGGTGAGTCAGTGCGAGTTGCAGACTATGACGATCCACCTTGACACAGCTACCTGCCGAACATCCCTCTAAACCTCGGCCGCAAAACCTCACGCGGTCTCTTTAGTCCCATATTGTAACCTGAAATTCAATGTTGATCGAATTCTGTACAAATATAACAATTTTAAAGCAATCGTTTACACAATATATTTATATATAAGGCAAAGGCATTGAAGGTCAACACACAAGTAAACAACAACAAATCAACTTCAACAATTATATAATTATGAATTTGTTTAACAAATTCATACAGATACAACAAAAAACAACTTTTAAACTTAGTTTAATAATGTAATGCATGATATAATTATTTTGTTTGATTCCATGTGACATGGGAGTCGGTAAAAGTAAATGAGTCCCCGATGTCTGGATTTCCTATAAGGGTCATAGCATGTTCAAACGAAGCTTTGGAAATAGTCAGACTTCTTCCACCAGGTGAAGGCCGTGGAACACCTTCTTTCAATAACGTGTTGGCTATAGCCATACTTGCAGAGGAAACAGTGATTGTGTTGCCGCTTTTGGTATGGAAGGCGAATTGTCAAGATGAACTACTAGCAGGGGGAACAGTTTCACCTAAAACTGGCAAGAACATTTATTAACATTTGATTCTGTTTTATTAGAAAACCGTTAATCAAAGCAAAACTGGAGATGAATGCATACGTGATTGTCCAGACCCTGTATGAGGAATTGACGAATGTTCCACAATAACTAATCTGCCAAATAGTTTATTGTCCGTTGTGTCATCACTCTTGCCTCTATTGGCACACATTTCCTTTTTGAGAATATAGGAAGCTTACAGCAACATGAAGTATAGACCATCAAATTTTGTTATGTATAATATCTTCAACTAAGGAAATGAGATGTACAGAATAAGGAAAGAGACGTAATAATCATACTAAACACCTTGAAGTAGAAGATCGGCCATGGAAGGTAAACAAGTCTTAGTGTATGAACCAGCGATGTTTCCTACATTGGTGATTCCCTGAGTTGGGATAATTTTGCCACATTCCTTCCAACGGTAAGAATTATTACCGTCGAGAACCATTCGCCAGCTCGACATTCCTTGAATAAGAATTGTCATGATTAAAAGGAATAATGTATTTGTTACATGAAATAGTTTATTACAAACAGAAATTAATCGCTATCAAAACTTAATAGTAAATTACAATCATCTTTCTCTTCGGAAGAATAAGAATCAAACTCCTCCTCCTCTTCAGATCTCTGACCCTCGTCAGACTCTGCAGATGAAATATCAACATAAGCGTTAGATGGATCGTTCAAAGGTTCATTATCTTCATACATGACAGTTGCATTGATAAAAGCGACATCTTCCTAAAACGCTTCACTATCAGTTCTCTGCTCTCCGTTTCTCTGTGGTTCAAAAACTCCTTGAGGTTTAACTTTGTAAACCGCCAACCAATCCGTCTTATCTCGTCATAAGCTTGGAAAAGGGACATAAGACACCTGTTTTGCTTGCATAGCCAAGATGAAAGGTTCAAATTGTCTCAATCTTCTACGGTAGTTGATTTTAACTACATTGTATCGGCTATGCACTTTTGTTCTTACATTTGGTGTCGGATCATACCATTCACATTTAAATATCACACATTGCTTAATTGTCAAAGCAAGGTACTCAACTTCAAGTATTTCAATTATTTTCCCATAATAGTCCATCAATTCTCCCTGTATCGAAACACCACTATTTATTGTTGACATGCTATGTCCATGAGATTTTTTATGGTATTTGTATCCATTAACGAAATACATCGGATATGATTTAACAATTCGCAGAGGTCCCTTTGTAAGATCACAAATGAACTTGTTCTCTATTTGATGTTCAACGACCTACGTTAAAAAAAGTAGCAAAGCAAAGAGTATAATGTCATGAGCCATTTAAAAGGCTTACCCTGTATCAGACATCCGAGAACGTGGGAATAGGGGAGTAGCGTTCTATGACATTAGGCAAGTTCCAATATAAATTCGGAGCTGTGTTCTGTCATATTAAGCAAGTTCCAATAACAATTAGAAATATGTTTCAAGAACGTGGAATTGAAATGCTTATTTTAATCAAGTAAAATGTTAGGGAACATCTAAATTACTTGCATACACCTTAAAACATTCCCTTTAATGCATTCCACCAAATTCTTTCACACTTTCATGAAACTTGACATCATCTTTGTATCTATGCAAACTAAATTCTTTATTTGAAAGACAATTTAAATATTTGAATAACTTTAGGGTAATTGAAAATTTTCCTAAAGGCAAATCAAATATCTGAACAACTTAGGATAATTGAAAATTTTCCTAAGCATTAAGGTTGTATGAATAGTAATGGTATTGCCTTTTCATAACAAAGGTAAGCTTTTGAGATTCTTGAAGATGTAGGATACCTTGCCTTGGAGCAAATGTAGTTTCATTTCCTAAAAAGCAAATTCTTTCTCAACAAATTTAAGGACAATCACATTGATGAACTATCTTCATATCAAAGCTTGTTGGTCAGTTAATTTATTTGACCACGCAACCTAACTTATCATATACAATTTATTTTTAAGTCAATTTGAAAAACCATTACTGCCATATTTGGAAACAACTTATTGTGTCATACAATGTGCTAAACAAACTACGGAATAAGGCATAATTTTTTTCCTACAAGTTCAATTCAACTAAATACCTTTTGTGATGTAGATTGGGATAGGTGTTCTAATGTTCAAAGGTCAATTACTGGATAATTTATGTCTTATAATAGCTCATTAATTTCCTAAATGACTAAGAAACAAACAACATTATCGCTATCTAGTATATAAGCTAAATATCAATCTATGACCTTAACTTATTATGAAGTTATATAGTTGAAGACAATCATACAAGATTTATGAGTTTAATATTCTCATCTTGTTATTCTATTTAATTTATTATAAAGTTATATAGTTGAAAACAATCTTCCAATATCTATGAATTTAATATTCTCATCTTGTTATTATATATTATGACAATCAAATCACACTTCACATTGTTTCAAACTCAAACTACCATGAAAGAACAAAATATGTAAAGAATAGGAGATATAGGCATTTTATCAAACACCTTTTGTTCATCAAATAATCATCCCATTATACCATCCAAATTCACATTTTTCCCCTTCTATCACATACAATTCGACATATAACGTGGATATCCATTGACAAAACACCAAAACATTGAAAAAATTCGAAGAGAAAAACAAATCTATTCAACTACAACACCTACGGTTAACATTCATACCTCAACCAAAATGATGCCTTGCTCGGAGAAGACGACCGAAAGCAGCACGACATGACCGAAAGCAGCACAACGTGACTGGAGACACGACTTTGCACCGGAGGAACAAACACGACGGGGAGATGGGGAAGAAGAGAAGAAAGAAGAGAGAGGACCGACGGGAAGAAGGGGAAGAAGGGGCGAGCTGATGGGTTTTAACCTAGAACAAAACGACGTCGTTTTGATTAAGTGAATAACGGGCTGCTTTAACTTTCACCGACGGTCAAGTTCCATCCCAAATTTTCGTCGGTTGTTTTGATTAAGTGAATAACGGGCTGCTTTAACTTTCACTGACAGTCAAGTTCCGTCCCAAATTTTCGTCAGTACACACCCTATTCCCGCCTTACTCGCTGACGGACGTCGTTCCATCGCAACTTTCAAATTTCCCCGACTTATTTGCTGACAGAATAACGTTTCGGTTGCCAAATCTTCCCTTCCCATGGAAATTGTACCGACCGACATTATAATTCCATAGCATTATACCGACGGATAATGTTACGTCGGTAATATTCCATCGCTCCATTTTTTCATGAAACTTTCCCTCTAATTTTGGCAACGAAAATTTAGACCATCGCTATATTATACAACTTTACCGATGGTGTTGGGTTTTTCGTCGCTAATGTCATACGGAACCAAATCCGTTAGTAATGTTTCGTCGCTAATGGACAGTTTTCTTGCAGTGTCAGATTTCTAATATCTTCATGAATATGAATCTCATCACTTGAGTTTTTTTTTATGTTGTTCAAAACTACCTTCACCTAATTCATCGGGACTCTCATTAGAGGAGTCTACTCTTTTAATAAATTTATTAATTGCTCCTTTTTTGGATTCTATAAATTGTGCTACTTGGTTTTTTTCTTCCTTTTTTCACTTCCAAACAAATGCTTTTTAGGCAACATAATATAAATCAATTATAACACAATTGGATTAGAAAAAGAACAAAAACACCTATATAAAATTAGAAGAAGTATGTAGGCACAACGAACTCCAATAGCTTCACAATATATCACAAAGATATATAAATGGTATTAAATCTGTGATAGAGGAAAAAAATAAATAGAAAAATTTAATATCTAATATTAAAAAAAGAGCAAATTTTAATGATAAAGAGACACTAATTTCTAAAAATACAAGAAATTAACATATTTAGGAAATAAGCTAATATAATGTCCACCTTAATGACAAATTACAAATTAATTATAACATATTCAAATATTTAATAAGCTAAAAATACATTAAAAATCAGAAACTTTACCTTTAAATTATATTCAGAACTCAAAACTCAAAACTCAAAAGTCAAAAGATAGAATCGTGAAATTTGTTGTTGTTAATTTTTGAATTGGAGTACCTTAAATACATATATTGATAAAAATAAAGAAATTAAAAAGTAAAAAAACACCTAAATACTTCAAAACTATTTATAACTATAAGTTAACGTTAAATCTTAGAAGTTGCTTACGTTTATTAGTCTTGAAAAATGAAAATGTTAACATTCTCCACCAACGTCATCTATATTTATTACTACATTTAATACTCTTCTGTCTTCATTACAGCCTAACAAAGGAAGAAAAAGTTGCACAGAAGGAGAATAACAAAGCACATTTATTACAAGAGGGGAGCCATAGGCCCCTTTTTATGGTGGGCCCTAGGCAGTGGCTCAGTTGATATCAGATTAATGTGATATTTTGAGATAAATTTGTTCTTGAAGATTATAATAAAACAAAATATGATTTTAGTATCTTATTTGAAATAGAATTACAATTTTTTTTGTAAATTTTAAAAACTATATCATTGTTGATCGTTTGAGAAGATAAACTGATTCAAAAACATGCAAATTACTGCATCTTTATATTAACTAATTTTCATGTGTTAGCTGAACGAATATTCTTATTTATAATAAAAAAGATAAGAAAATTCTTTCTTTCCAAAAGATAAAATAATAAGATGAGAAAATATATAATTAACTTTATTTGACATTTTTAAAATTTGAATATTCAAAGTAAATTTAATTACAAGTTTTACTTATTTTAAAATTATAGATAAATCAAAATTAGTTTGTATTATTGAACAAAAATTATATTAACATTGGGCTTAAAGAAAAGTGGATTAGGTAGAATCCACTTTTCTTTAAATTATAAAACCTTGCTTTATTTATAATTGTGGGACCCGTCTTTTTTAATTAAATATTTCTTAACTTAAACATGTTAACAAAACGCAATGATCTCACCTTGCTGTGTTTTGTTTAGCCTTTGTCTGAAATCACTCCCTCCTTTGTCGTCTTCTGTTTCTCTATTTTAGAATCGTTGATCATCTGGAATTTGTCACTGTCTAGAATCCCTTACCTTCTCATATCCCTCAGTTGCTCTCGTTCGTTGTTATCATTACAAGATTTGGAGGCGCCAAATTAGGAGAGTATTTGTTGCAAGCATCGTTGTTTAACAGTGGCTCTCATAGGTGAGTGCCTTTGATATTTGGTTTAACATTAGATGGGTATGATATATTTTGTTCTTTCGTTTGTTTTGTTGTGTTACTTACAAAACAAATGAAAGAATAGACTTTTATTGTGTATTTATGCTTTGATTGTTTAAATTACATTTGTTGTGAAGAGATAGGTCATAAATTTGCTTGGTTTTTCTATAAAATGCTTGATATTAAGCAATTTGAATGTGATAGTAACAATAAAGTCAATTATGTGAAGTGTATGTCGAGTTAGGTAATTTGATAATTTGACCATATTCGGAGTAGGCATACTTATGACAGATTTTGTACCAAGTTTACATATTGAAGACGTGAAATCAATGCTTTATCAGTACAAGAATACATATGCGATATTTGTCCATCTAGTACTTTGCTTCTCCAACACTATGATTGCCCCAAATATACTGATTTATTATGCATTGAAACATGCAAATTATCACCTTTTATTGATTGGTTGTGGTATCTAAGTAACACTTCTTTAAGATAGCAATTCTTTAAACTGGAGGCTCAAAGCATGACCCCTTAGCAATTGAAAGGATGATAATTTTGTTGACAAAATACCTTATTTAGATTCCCTTGTGTGTGAGGAATGTGTGACCATAGCTAATGACCTCTCCTGATTGTTTTGTGACTGTTACCTTCATTGTTTGTTGGTAAAGCACTTCCATAATGCATTTCACTCTTCTTTGCAACGTTTCACTTGTTACTTTCTATTCACTTGTTTTATAAAAGCATAAAATGATTAACTCCTTTCCTTCAAAATTTGGCCTTGCAAAGAGGTTCTAGAAATATATATTGGACCATAAGGTTTCTTGGCTTTCTTAAAAGGACTGCCCTCCTTTTCTGATTAACCATAGAATTATTCTGTGAAATGAACCATTTTTGTAAATATGCAGAGTCGAGATGGAGAAACCTTATGGGCATCAATATCAAAAGACTTCATGAATTCTATTGCTAATCTTTTCATACTTTTTCCTTTTTTGGTCTATCAAACTTTGTTGTAAATTATGAAAGCTCCACTTTTAGCACGTTAATTCGTATTTAGAATTTGTCAATAATGTTCACCTGATGTTAGAAAAAAATTACAAAAAAGGTAGCAATATTAAAATGAAATTAATCAATACAAATGCTAACCATCTTATAGATAATGATGCTATTCTAAAATAAAGAACAATTAGCAAGCATATAGCTGCAAGAAAGTCTCAATGTTGTAAATTTTATCTATATAATCCTTAAGCTTAGATCCATCATGTCTAATAGAAGCACTTGCATATCGATAAGAATTTCCAATGATTTTCTACTTCATACAAGTGTAAGTTTGTTTCATCCATATGTTGTCCAAATTGCATGTATTCAATTTCAAAAACTCTCTCACAATTGAAATACAAATCTAGTTTTTAGTATGCTTCTTTTCTTAATTTTTCTAATTTAGTTATGATTTTTGGACAAATATCACCAATGTACTTTCCACCTCTCCTTTTTATGAAATCTCTTTATTATAACCCTCTACATCATCAAAAGTACGATTAAGATAAGTTTGTCTTGAACCTTTTTAATATAGGTATTGAAATTCTTAGACTAATTTTTAATAATCATATCACACATTATTCTCGAAGTTTATGTGTGTTTACATGACATACTCAGTAGAATGCATTTTTAACCAATCATATATTATCTTATTATCATCTTTTAAGTATGCAGATGGAATCATTATCATAGATTAATACAACAGTGAGTTCAAAGTCAGGAAATATCGTTTGCTATTGTGGGCTAAAGGCCCTATTAAGGACTTTATGGAGTGATCATAATCCTGGCCAGAGATTTTATGGATGCCCCAATTATTTGGTGAGAATTCATTGTTATTTTTTAATGAAATTGAATGTTTTAGATTGGGAGATGCAAGTTTTTTAAATACTGTAGTGAAGAATTTACTGAGAGAGCCGTTAAAGTGATTCAAAATTTGAGGAGTGAATTATCAATGTTAAAGAAAGAGGTTGAAAGAAGCACAACTAAGGAGTTTGAAAAACAAATGAAGCTTTTAAAGGAGGACATAAATTTATTGAGAAAAGAGCAAAAAGAAATTAAATGATATTAATGAACATTGTAATAGGATTTATTATGGTTATAATACTTTTTATTTGTAATTATGTTATAGGGATATTGTATTGAATTTCAACAATGTAATGGTTAATATTAATTTCAAGTATATTATGAAAATTTTGATTTTGAAATTTGTATATGAATTATGTAACGAAGCAAAAACAATACTACTATATATAACCAATAGAAATGAATAATTAACTCGTTGTCAAATATGCAAAAAAAGCAATGTAAAATAAAGATAAAGATAGAGAGAGAGAGAGAGGTTGTGTAACATCTCATATTGATTTTGAAAATATTTATATTGTATGTAAACAACACAAATATTCATATGTATACAACACAAATATATACATTGTATATATATAACTAATCGATGTTTGCTTCATTTGTACTTGACTACGTAAGATGAACGTTCTCCTTCTAGTTGCTTCAGTTTGTAATTGTTGTGAAGTAATACTAGAACGTCCTCTGAATCATAAACCCCTTGGTTAAAATGATAATTGAAATGTGTATGGGTTAACAACTCCAAAATTTCTTTTATTGTCATCTCCAGATGTACCAACTTAGAAAGTCGAAGATAAAATATTAGAAACACACTTTGTAATTATTTAAACTTAGAAAATTTGATAAAAAAGACATTGCTTACAATATCGCTTTGTTGACTCAGTAAAGAATAATCATCAACCAAATTCACATCGCTTGACTGTAGTTTTAACGAAAATAACTTTGTTAGTCATTACAACCAATAATAAGTAATATAAAACTAAAAACTACTATACCTGTGAAGTTGCCTTTGTTCTAACCTGATCAATATAATGATAAACATTAGTAACTGTATGTTTATAAAACTATATTCATATGATTGAAGCAAGGTGTACACACCTGTGAAGAAGCCTTGACATGTTGACTTGAGGTATTGTTCTTGCATTTTCTAGAGTTATGACCTTGTAAACTACATTTTCAATATTTATGCACTTACCCTTTTTGACTCGATTTGCTTGGATTTTTCATTTTATTTTGCTCATCTTGTTGTTTTTTTCTTTCAATTTTTGATCTACCATGCATAAATCTTTTGGGTGGAGGATGTATCAACTCTACATCACTTGAAGGCCATAAAATTTCACCTCTAATTGGTTGTAACAAATGTTCATACAAATTGATGAATCAAGCCTTTCAATAGCATGGATCAACAAATGTCTCAGCCCTTTCTCTCGAATGAGGGATTATACTAATCGCATGCTTGCAAGATATCCACGTAGGTCCCATGCCCAATAACTACATATGTGTTGTCTACCGATCTTGACAATGTGCTTCCCATCACCCTTTGAAACTTCATAACCACTATCTCTATTCCATACAATTCTCCACTGCATTACCTCTTTTTTGTTCTCCAATTTCTTCATTATATTTAGTGCTATATCTGACTTCCACCTAAGTATAAAATGTCTCCTCTCAATATGCCTCATCATAACCATTCTAATAGTCTTAGGCATGCTAATCACTGGCCTCTCCTTTATTGGTAGAATCCACCCATTGAAAGTTTCATTCTTGTTTTTGTCAACAATTGGACATTTACTTTCAAAGGATTGATAACATCTAGCCCATCTCACTTTAGGATATTCAAGTAACATTGCAACACATCTAAGGCTTATTTTGTCAAGCCTCTTTAGTTGCTCGTTGAAATCTTGAACATACGCTGACCAAGTGCAATTTCAAAACTACTTTATAAGGTCCTTTCCCTTCTAATTTGTTAGCCCTGGAGTTTTTTTATTAAGCATGATTAGATTAATTTTGGGGTATTGCTAGATTAATTTATGTTAGGATTAATTAGCATACTAATGTGAGTAAGATGATATGATGTAGGAAAATTGAATTAAGTGTTAGGGTGGTAGGTATGCATAAGGGGCATTGTTGGAAGATCACTTAAGTTGTAAATTTTTAAGGCATTGAAGGAAGGTCAAGTTGGTCATTTTAGTTGCTTCATTAAAGGAAAGAAAGAAGACTTGCCTTGCATTTGGAGAGGGAAAAACGAAAATTAGAGAAAGAAGAGGGAGAGAGTGTCATTGGAGGGGAAAGAGAGGAGAGAAAGAAGGCTAAGCTAGGTCTTGATTTTTTATGGTCTTAAGGAGTGATTTTGAAGTTTGTTTAAGAAGGAAAGAGGAAGAGGAGGATTAGAGTTTCCATTAGAGCCAAGAAACAAATTGATTGGTGAAGATTCAAGGTAAGTGTGTGTTTAATCTTTTGGATTTTGGAAGGGGTTTTGGTTCAAGGACCTTAGGAAATGCATGGGTATGAGTATTCTAGGATCAATTTCATGTATTTGGTTCTTTGGGTTTGTTAGTTTGAATGTCTACTGATTTGGGATTTTTGT
>JANVCL010010333.1:0-11175 GCA_026546855.1 Erythroxylum incrassatum
TCTTGGAATCCGAAAAAGAAGCAACCTATTCACGACAATAAGGTATTTTCGTACATCCTTGGTGTTTTCGATTATACATCACGATGTTGAATGGTCTTTTCCGCAGAATATTTTGAATATTCAGGCCATATGCGATCCAACAATCACTTCCTTCACCCAATATGAAAATGAAAGTTTATACATAGTGTGGGAACGATTCCGAGATATGTTGACATAGTGTCCTAGTCATGGGTTTTCCACATAATAGCAGGTTAATACTTTCTATACATGAATGATCCCATTGACTAGGAGTACTATAGATGCTACAGTAGGAGGTAGTTTAATGAGGAAGATGCCAGATCAGGCCTACAGGTTGATTGATGAGATGGCCACTAGCAGCTTTTATTATCATACAGAAAGGCATCCTAGAAGACCTACAGGGGCTCGTGTAGTAGACAATACAGTGGCTTTATCTGCTCAAATAGATGTTTTGATGAAGAAGTTGGATAATCTGATGCATCGTGTGAGAGGAGGAGCTAGTTCTTCATTGAGAAGTTGTGTTGTATACGAGCATTGTGGTGGACATTCTCATGCATCTTCTGAGTGTCAAGTTGGGAATCCTTTTGCTCAAGAGACAGAAGAGGCCCATTATGTAGGCAATTACAACAGACAGAGAGGGGATCCATATTTTAACAACTACAATCCACGGTGGAGGAATTATCCAAACTTCTCTTAGCGGAACGATCAGATGGCACAACCACAGTCATCCAATGTTCAGAGATAGCCACCTCCAGGTTTCAAGGCTCCTAATCCTGCGCCACCAAAGAAATCTAATCTCGAAGAGCTACTCTCTAAGTATATCTCCACCACTGAATTTAGGATGCAGAATCAAGAATCTTCTATAAGAAATTTGGAGAATCAGATGAGCCAGATTGCAAGTTTGTTGAAGGAAAGACCTTCTGGTTCATTACCTAGCACTACTGAGGCCAACTCGAGAGAACATACAAAGGCAATCTTATTGAGGAGTGGCAGACAGCTTGAGGAAGTTAAGGAGAAGCAGAAGGATAAAGAAGTAGAAAAGAGTGAAGAAGAAGAGAGTCAGGAGAGTAATAAGGAGGCCAATTAACTAGTTGAGATGGAGGATCATCCAAGATTATTTGTTGACCCCATCACACATTTGGTAAGACGTCGGATTCCTTATCCTCAAAGGTTGAAACCTATATTTTGTTAGATAAACAGTTTGGTCATTTTCTTGAGATATTTAAAAAGTTGCATATAAACATTCCTTTTGTTGAGGCCATAGCGTAGATGCTTCTTATTCTAAGTTTTTGAAAGAAATTATGTCTAATAGGAGGAGGCTTGAGAAATATGCCACGGTGAAGCTAAATGAGGAGTGTTCAGCCATATTGTTGAAAAAGTTGCCACTAAAGCTTAAGGATACAGGGAGTTTTACTATTCCTTGTGTTATTAGTTAATTGCATATAGATAGGGCTTTAATGGATTTGGATGCGAGCATTAAATTAATGCCCCTTTCTATTTTTAGGAAGTTAGGATTGGCAGAGCCCAAACCCACTACTATTTCGCTTCAACTAGCAGATAGGTCCATCACTTATCGAAAGGGAATCAATGAGGATGTATTGGTTAAGGTCGAGCAGTTTATCTTCCCAGTGGATTTCTTAGTCCTTGATATGGAGGAAGATAGAGACATTCCCATCATTCTTGGGAGACCTTTTATGGCTACTGTACAGACCATCATCGATGTGCAACGTGAAAAGCTCATCTTGAGACTTCATGATGAAGAACTAGTATTTGATGTATTCAATGCTATGAAGCATCCTTCTACTCTTGACTCTTGCCATTTTATTGATAATTATTCTTCTGGTGCTAATATTATTCTATTGTTTGTGCAAGTTTGTTGGAAAGGGGGAGGGGGCACAAGGAATGATTGAGGAGTTAGGGGTAGAATTAAAAGAAGAGTTGGAAGATGTTGGAGTTGAGTTAGAGCAGGCATATTGGACACATTATAGAGCATATGAGCCTCTCCAACGTCCAGCCAAGCAATTTCCGAAGCCTTCAATTGAAGAGCCCCCTTCTCTTGACCTTAAACCTCGTCTGAGTCTTTTGAAGTACATTTATCTTAACCCCCCTAAACACTTACCTGTTATCATTTCTTCTTGTTTGTTAGGTGCCGCGGAGGAGCAACTATTGAGGGTACAATGGGACCACAGGAAGGCCACTGGGTGGTCCATTACAGATATCAAGGGTATAAATCCTTCCTTTTGCACGCACCATATTTTCATGAAGGATGGATACAAGGCGATATTGTAGCCCTAAGGAAACTTAATCCACACATGAAGGAGGTAGTGAAAGATGAGGTAGTGAAGCTTCTAGATGCAGGTATTATCTACCCTATTTGTGATTATGGTTAGGAAAGTCCTGTGTAGGTCGAGCCAAAGAAACGAGGCACCACTGTGGTTGAAAATGAGAAAAATGAATTAATAGCCACTATGAAGGTAACTGGGTGGAGAATGTGTATAGATTATAGGAAGTTGAATGATGCCACCAGGGAAGATCATTCTCCTTTACCTTTCATTGATCAGATGATTGAGAAATTAGCTGGAAATGACTTTTATTATGCCTTAGATGATTGTAGTGGATATTTACAGATTCCAGTAGTCACGGAAGATCAAGAGAAAACAACTTTTACATATCCTTATGGTACATTTGCACATAGACGCATGTTATTTGGGTTATGCAATTCTCCGGCTATATTTCAAAGATGCATGATGGCTATTTTTTCTGACATGCTTGAATCTTGCATTGAAATTTTTATGGATGACTTCTCTGTATTTGGTACTTTATTTGAAGCATGCTTGGATAACTTAGAGAAAGTCCTGATTAGGTGTGAAGAGACCATTTTAGTGCTTAATTGGGAAAAATATCATTTCATGGTACAAGAGTGCATTGTTTTAGGTCACAAGATTTCTAACAAGAATATAAAGGTAGACCTAACAAAAATTGATATCATTAAGAAACTTCTGCCACCAAACAATGTTAGATCCATTAGTAGTTTCTTAGGCCATGCTGGTTTTTATCGTAGTTTCATTAAGGATTTTCTAAGATTGCTAGACCTTTGACTAAGTTGCTTGAAAAAGATGATGTGTTTGTTTTTTATGATAAATGTTTGACATCTTTTCAATTGTTAAAGGATATGCTTATGACTGCACCTATTCTTATATCTCTTAACTGGTCTCTTCCTTTTGAATTATTATGTGATGCAAGTGATTATACAAAGGGTGTTATTTTAGGCTAAAGACGAGGTAAGATCTTTCATCCCATTTTTTTATGCAAGTAAGACACTGAACATCGCATAACGCCATTACACCACCACCGGAAAAAGGGATGCTCATGGTTGTGTTCACTTTTGACAAGTTTCACTTATATTTGGTTTTGTCTAAAGTGATTGTGTATACTGACCATACAACCTTGAAATACTTGATGACAAAACTCGACGCTAAACCAAGACTAATTCGTTGGCTATTACTTTTGCAGGAGTTTGACATTAAGCTGAAAGATAAGAAAGGAGCTGAGAATTTTATAGTTGATCACTTGTCAAGATTAGATGAAGCTGCCATGGAGAGTGCAATAAAGAAGGACATTTAGGAGACTTTTCCTGATGAACATTTGATGGTTATGAAAGTCACTCCTTTGTTTGCAGACTATATAAACTACCTTGCTGGTAATATCTACCCCCTGATTTTTCTTATGCTCAAAATTTTTTTTGTCTGAGGTAAGATATCATCTTTGGGATGATCCTTTGCTTTACCAGATTTATGTGGATGGTATTATTAGGTGCTGGATTCCTAAAGAGGAAATGTCCTCTGTCTTACATCATTGTCATTCTAGAGAGGTTGGGGGATATTATGGTACATCTAGGACAACTCATAAGGTTTTAGAGTGTGGTTTCTATAGGCCCAGCTTATTTAGGAATGCATTTGCATCTGTCAAATCTTGTGATAGGTTTCAAAGGGTCGGGAACATTAGTAGGAGACATGACATGCCATTGACTAACATTCTTATTTGCAAGGTTTTTGATGTTTGGGGTATAGATTTCATGGGATCATTCCCTAAATCTTTCGCCAATTAATATATATTGGTTGCTGTTGATTATGTTAGCAAGTGGGCGGAAGCAGAGACATTGCCCACAAATGAAGCTAGAGGTGTCATTAAGTTTTTTAAGAAGAATATTTTTACACATTTTAGCACACATAGGGCTATCATTAGTGATAGGGGGTCGCATTTTTGCAACAAACTTTTTGATTCATTATTAGCTAAGTATGGGTTGACCCATAAGGTTGCTACTCCATACTACCCCCAAACTAGTAGGCAAGTTGGAGTCTCAAACAGGGAATTAAAGAAAATACTAGAGAAAACTGTTAATGCATCTAGGCGGGACTGGTCTTTAAAGCTAGATGATGCACATTGGGAATATAGGACCACATTTAAGATACCCATAGGCATGTCACCATTCAGGATAGTGTATGACAAGTCTTGTCATCTTCCAATTGAGTTAGAAAATTATGTATACTGGGCTACCAAATTTCTTAACTTTGATTTATCTTCTGCAGGTGCTAAGAGACTTATGCAGCTTCACGAGCTTGAAGAGTTCTATTTGGACGCTTATAACAATTCGAAGTTGTATAAGGAGCGTGTGAATAAGTGGCATGAAAAGAAGATCCTCCATTGAGACTTTAAGGTAGGCGACCAGGTATTGATCTACAACCCCCGTCTTCGTCTTTTTTCAAGGAAGTTTAAGTTAAGGTGGTATGGTCCATTCAAAGTGATCCAAGTCCTTCCTTTTGGGGTCTTTGAGGTAAAAGAAGAAAATTTAAACCCCTTCAAGGTAAATATACAACGAGCTAAATTGTATATGTTTAGATTTGTGGATAATTCTGAGGAGCGATTGTCTCTTCATGACACTTCGTCTCCTTGATCGCAATGCATGCCTTTCAGTAGGACTATAGTTTTATTTCTTTTCTTATAGTTTTCTTTCTTTTCTTTTCTCATTGTCTCCTTTGCGTTTCTTTCTAGTTTAATGCATTTCTTTGAGTTATTTTGAGTTTTCTTTAGGGTTTATATGGTTGGTGGCAAAGAGTTCTTGGCCGATTCTTTTTTAAGGAATTTTCTTCTTCCTCTTTCCCCTCTTTGTGTTTGATTGTTGACTACTTGAACATTAGGGACAATGTTCATATTAAGTGTGGGGGATTGAGATTATGTACATGCTAATGTTTATGATATTGATGTTGATGTTGAGAGACACACACTTGAATGGTTGCGACTCTTTTGGTAGCTAACTTGGGTCCCAATTTTGATGAATTTGACCATATGATTCTATCCAAGTAGTTGGAAGGAGAATTGAGTTGTAAGCATGAATTTGGATTAGGCAGCTTGAGAGGATAATGAACCATACTGATTGATTGAAGTAGTTAATTGCATAAACTTAGTCAATAACTGATGAGGCTATGTATGGAGTTTTGATGGATTGAGTGATGAGGCAATGTATGGAGTTTTGATGGATTTTCATTTAAGCACATGTGAGTTCTTGAGCTATATAATTGCATCTCATAGTCATTTATTTTCTTTGTTATACGTGATACTTCCCTATGTGGATTACCTTCAGAACTTACCCTGAACCTGTTTGATACTGCTAGTTACATGCTTTATGGACATAATAAAGGCATTCTTTGTTTTTAACCTTTAGTTTAAATGAAGCACCAAGTCATTTTTCCCTTGTTACCCCGTTTGGGCCTTTGACTTTGTTTGTTTTCGTATTAATCACATTGCATTAAAACCTGAATTTATTTTAGCCTGACCCTTTCACAAGTTGAATTAAGTAATAAGTATTTGATGTCCTATACTTAGGAACTTTTGTTTTATATACTATTCTGAGATGTTTTAGAGGTACATCTACTCAGTTTTTGTTGATTTATGTTACTACTATCTTCTTTTATGTTTATTGTTACCAAAAACAAAAACAAAAACAAAAACAAAAAGAGAAAAAAAGAAAGAAAAAAGATCAAACAGTAGCATTGGATAGTGATGAGTAGTTGTAATTTCGTGTTTCTATTTGCACACTTCAAAAATTTCTTTTGATTGTCTCATGTTACTTAGTATCTTAGGAATGCTTGTGAGTAGCCTTTGCCCTTTTTACTTTGCATTAACCTAAGCCCCATTATAACCCTTAGTAAAAGCCTTTTTGATCTATGATGGCATATACTCTATGTAGTGGAAAATAGGTGAATTTGCAAGCCTATGGTAGTGTAATCTCTTATAGGAAGCTTTGAATGAAACATAACCCTTATATACTTGAGTGACATGAGTGAATATCATGAGGGAGGTCCATTTTAATTTTATGCTTGCTTTTGATTAAAGATATCTACCTTTGATTTTGTTTATGTGCATTGATGGACAGATTATGATATATGTAGTAGCTTGATACTCGAGTTTGTCGAAGTTTAAGGAATTGCAAACACTTGATTTTCGTTGAAAATGAAATGACATAATATGTTGGTTGTGACCTAAGTAAGTTGCTTGAGGACAAGCAACAATTCAAGTGTAGGAGCGTTGTTAATGGGCATTTTATATTGATTTTAGATTGTAATTTGCTAAACTCTTGTCCATTTAATGTTTAAATTGCACTAATTAAGAGTTATTTGTTTTAATTCTAGGCACATATTGGATTTGAAACGTTTAAAAGCATAAAGCAAGAAAAGCTCACAAAAGAAGCAAGAACAAAAAATGTTAACGCTTTACCACCCAAAAACGCGGTGGCAAAAGAGGGGAACAAAGCAGCTGGCGGCAAAGAGATAGGAACGAAGTTAGTAGGCATGAAAAGGGTGGAGTAGAAACCCTCATTAAATCATTCATTACATAGAAATAAAAGAAGTGAAGATAGTGTGAGCTTGCGTGAATAAAGGAGAAGCTGGCGGCGGCGAGAGAGCAAGAACGAACTTTGGCCAACACATTTTTCAACCCCAGCAACCACAATTTTTTTAGGATTTGATTTGTTTTTATTCCTTATTTTTTTTAATTTTTGTGGATTTAATCAACACAAATATATATTATGACCATGATTTGTGTTACATTGATGAATATAGATGGTAAGTTTTATTGGTTGAGGTTAGGATTGATATTGGATTACGCCAATTTTTGTGGTATTGGTTTTTACTTGATTGAATGCATATTTAGTACTAATTTAGATTGACCACCTAGATTAAGGCCTTATATGATTGAATGTCATAACCAATGAGATTTAATTTATCGGAAAATTAATCAAGCAATATACTTCAGACTAAAGTGTAGACCAACCTTAGCATCTTGTGTATGGATAACTAGGATTAACAAACTTAATTTTAGGCTTCTTGTATTGAATGCCTTTTATTCCAAATTATCAATAAACTAAGTGGGAAACTTGGATTTATAAGAGAAGGGAATTTCTATTAACATTGGGTTCAACTTGCTTAAGTGAAATAATTCTTAAATCAATCCACCATTACAAGTTTTAATGTCCAATCCAATTGAAATCCGATACTTTAGCCAATTTCTGTCATTTGATTAAGCCTAGTTGTTTTTAATTCATACTTTGCATCTTGCATATTTCCTTGATTCGCTTATTTTATTTTCAAATCAATCAATTCTTGATTGTCTGAGTAATTTTACATCGTTTAATTTAATTGTCTTGCATGTTGGAATCTTTTGGGTACAATATCTGGTTCTTACCTTTTTATATTAGTTTTTGACGGGGTACGCTTGTCTCTAGTTGGTCTAAATATAATATAATTTATATTTCTTTGTTTAGACCACAACAAATACAATATCTAAAATAATGTTCACCATTATTTGGTTTATGACTACAAACAAAAAAATAGAAATAAGTCTTAATTTATTTAATAATCCATGTCTAATAGGTTTTACTTTTTACAAACATATCCTTAGTTACTAGAAATAATATAAACAAACCTAGATAGAAATATAAACACCATTCCCCTTATGGAAACCAAATAAAGAACAAAAACAAGATTTTACCCATTCTTGAGATGAAATGTTGTGTATTATACAAAACCTAGAAAGAATATAACAAATTCACTTGCTAAATTGAGTTGCAAGACATTGGATTATCTAGTTGATGTTGATAATATAGAAGTAAAGAGAAAAGAGAAATGACCATGCATAGTGTTTCTTCTCTGCTCAGTCACAGCAGCCAAACAAAAGGCGATCAAATCAAAGATGAAGACTACAACCAACTAAAACTTTGTAAATGTTTCAGAAGCATATTGTTTAATTAACTTAATTAGGGTTTAATAATAATTATTACAAAAATTTTATTATAGACAGTGAGTAAAGTCGATGTTTTGATTGAAAAATAATAAATAATACCATGTTAGCCTTAACGTGATATTTAACTAACGAATGGTTAACCCTATCAAAAAAAATTCTACTTAGGGTAAATTTTGAATTTTTTAAAAACATACGATTCAAATTGAATGCTTTAAAATGTTAGATTTTAAGTTATACTTTAACATAAATAAGGTTCAAAATGCACTTTCGGCCAACTTTATAATAAACCTTGTCCACCTACTATTACTCAAGATCCTTACTAATTTCACAAAGTTGCCTATAGCTAACAAAATTAGGTTAACTATATAATACCAATAACATAAATAGAAAGACCATGAAAAATAGCACCCATAAAAAATATATAAGTCAATAACTAGTCCCAATCAAACTATTAAGATAAATACAAAAATATAACTAACAAATGTAACAAAATGTCTTCGATAAAAGTCTAGAAGTCTAAGCCCACATAATTATAAATAACAAGATATCATGATCTAAGCATCAAGAATACATAGATCATAGACATTCTCTCAAACTAAAAATGTCTATTTAAATGTATCTTATGGTATGAGACATTAATATAGAATACCAAACTGCCAACTGCCACTTAAGACAGTTCTCCAAGTGTTAACCCACACACCTACACTCATCACTTAACCTTACAGCTCATGTACACTCTTTTCTCTCTCTTAAAAAGGAAAAAATAAAAATAAAGGAAATTAATTTAGTTGGTAGAAGTTAGGGATGTAAATGATCTCCAAAGCATTTTGTGTTATGGCTTCCCTTATTTGTTCTAAAGTATGTTTCCTTTTTTCTACTTTTCTTTTATTTTTCCATTTTATCAGTTATATGTTTGGTAATTACATATTTGTTTTCAATCTAGGTAAACTCAAGCGCCTAATGTTTGTTTATATTTGATACTTTTTGTCAAATGTCTGATTTATATGTTTGAGTCCATTTAGGAATTAGGTTTTCTCTATTTTTTGTTTGATGATCGTAACAACCATCAAACCAATTAGAAGAGCTCAATCAATAATAATAATTCAATATTATTTTGGGTGAAGAAAAGGATTAGCACAATAAAACACACCATAAGGACATTACAGTAAGAAAAATAAAGGAGAATAAAAATCCACAATGGAAATTAAGACCATATGCTTGGATGATATACAATGGAGGTTAGAACTACATATATATAACACTTACTTGGGTGAGTTGATCTACATATTCATATTATACTTACCTATTCACTAAACGACAAACAATGGTATTTAATTAACAAAACTCAACAAAAACACACTTCAAAACAAATATGGGTGAGTTAATTTTTTTTGTCTAAGTTGTATCAAGGAGAAAAAGACTTTGAGCTGAATTAGTGTGAAAAAGACAAATAGCTAATGAAAATAAAGAGATAACCATCGAATAGCCAAAGATAAGAAGGATGGAAAGACAGAGACATTCAAGAAAATTTAGACTAATTTAGGAATTATAGCAGTCATAAAATTAGTCAAAAAATGGAAAAAATGAGTAGGGTTATATTGTTAACTTAGATCTTGATTGGCAATGTAAGTAACATATAAAATAATTAAAAAACTATAATGTCTAATTTTGACAAAACCTAAATGAGAATTTAGGATTCCATTAGTTTAGAGTTTATATAGAAAAATATTTACAACCTTAGGATTCTTTTTTAATGTTATAATGCTATAGTTATTTTTAAATGATATTAAACATTATAATCAAAGTTAAATGCTCGTGAAAAAAAATCATTCAAAATTTTCCCTTTTTCCTAATTATAAATTATTTGAGGAATTAAAATTTTTATTTATGTGTCCTATCACCTATTTTTAGTTTGAATTCATTATATCTCTTTTGCAGTCATAAATTGAAATTTAACTTTATCAAAATTTAGATTTTCAAATTAAATATCTTTTTTATATTTCTTACCTAAGGATATAAAATCCATATTCATATTAAAGTATAGGTTCTTTTTAAGAAATTGGAATGTTAAGTGCAATCTCAATGTTCACTAAGTAATAGTGTCACATTTTTTTGTAATGTGATCTAATATAAAAAATTTCGTATAAGTTTGAATTCCTAATAAGATCTAATAATGTGTCTCCTCTTATTGCTTTCTCCTTGTGTCTTGTACATGTCAGTGGATCCCCTCAAGCTACTTTTTGTTCGATCTTAGTGAGGACCACTTTTTTCATTTCCCACTTTAGTCCCTCCTATCTATTTTGCTTTAACATTTTTAAAATGGTTTTTGAAATTCATCTTCTACATATTTATCATTCCTTTCCTTTGTGGAATCATGTCCCCTAACTAGTTAGGATAAGACTAGACGAATAACCTTAGTCTTAGTGATTTCTCTCTTTTAACTGTAAGTTCACTTTCCCCTCATCATTTAGCCTCCAAAATTTCTCCTCAACCTCTCTCCTCCTTCTCTTATCCTGCCTCCTTTTAGCTAAAAATCATTTTACCAATCACTCTGTTGAACCCCGAACCTTTCTGTAAGCTAAGACTATTAAATGAGAATTATTGGCAATTAGAAAATGTGTAAAGCAAAGGAAAATCCTTGAAATTGCAAAGAAATAGAAAAGATGGATTAAATGTGAAGATATTAGAAGTTAAAAAGCTGGAAAATGTAAGTTCATTGAGCATGCTCTGGTGTTTTAGCCATAATTTGATCTATGGTTATCCAAATGAGATGATTCTTGAATTGGATTAAATTAGAGACATAAGGCTACAAGTTGTATGATGACATTGAGTTCTAATTCAATCTCTAAGAAAGTCAAT
>JANVCL010010403.1:0-11172 GCA_026546855.1 Erythroxylum incrassatum
CGAAACGTTAGTTTCGTTTTGCTTCCGTTTCGTTCCGCTTCGAATTCGAAAAGAATCCGTTCTTTCGATTTCTGTTTGCTTCGTTTCCGTTTTTCGTTTCCGTTTTCCGGTTAGGATTCAGTTCCTGAGATTGGGTCCCAACAGTACTGGGCATGGGTCAAAGGGCGTGAATGAAGTTAGTGCAACCTCGTTGGAAAAGAGATTGGATGACCCCACTTCTTTGGTGCGACAATTAGCGGTCACAAGGAAAGAAGAAGCTAAGGTATGTAGTATATGCTCAATGTTAGGCCATTCTACTAATTTATGTCCGATTTTGCAGGAAGAAAACACGGAGCAAGCGAATGTCGTGAGAGGATTTACTGGGTCAAATCAAAGGAAGTACGGCCCATTTTCCAACACCTATAATCCGGGATGGTTCGATCATCCGAATCTGCGATATGGCAATCCTCAAAGACAACAAGCTGCCACGAATTTTCAATCATATAGACAATCATACATGCTGCATCAAAATCCAAATATAACATCAACTACCAAGTTAATTCTGCTTTGGAAGATATAGTGCACACTTTGACTACTAACACTTTGACATTTTAGTGGAATACTGAAGCAAGTATCTGAAATTTAGAAAATCAACAAAGGAATTTCAAAACCCAGTTAAGTCAAATTGTAGTTGCCATTAATCGAACGAAAGCACGAAATTCTGGTAATTTTCCAGCACAACCGGAGGTTAATCCTCGACAAAGTGCAAAGACTACCACATTGCAGAGTGGTAAGGAACTACAGGAACAAATTCCAAAAGAGAAGTAGAGGAAGTGCAAAGACTACCACATTACGGCATCCCCACCTGAATTGACGCAAAAAGGGGTACAAAACAAGGTGCTTCCACCTCCTTTTCCGATTCGATTAGCAAAAGCAAAGAAGGAAGAACAAGAAAAGGAAAATTTGGAGATTTTCTGAAAGGTTCAGGTAAATATCCCTCTCCTTGAAGCAATTAAACAGATTCCACGATATGCTAAATTCCTTAAGGAGCTTTGTACGTCAAAGAGGAAATTGAAATTCGATGAGAAAGTCCAATTAGGAGAAAATGTTTCAGCAATTTTACAAAAGAAAAAGCTTCCACCGAAATGTCAAGATCTAGGTATGTTTACTATCCTGTGCCAAATTGGTAATTTGCGAATTGAAAGAACTATGTTAGATCTAGGTGCGTTCATAAATGTTATGCCATACGATGTGTATAAATCTTTAAATATGGGACCTCTTAAAGAAACTAACGTTGTGATTCAATTAACGGATTGCTCAAATTCTTATCCGAAAGGTGTGTTAGAAGACATATTGGTTCAAGTAGGAAACATGTTTTTTTGACTGATTTTTATATTTTGCAGATGGTCACGGATGACACATCCTCCCCTACTCCGATTTTATTCGAAAAGTCATTTTTGAAAACGACTAGAACCAAAATAGATGTTCATGATGGATCTTTAACTATGGAATTCGCTGGTGACTTAGTTAAGTTCAATATTTATTATACCATGAAAATTCTTGATGACAAACAATCTATTGTTTCTGTGGATTTTATTGATACATGGATGTAGGAGAATTGGAATTTGGAGGACAAAGATGAAGTTGAAATGATCTTGGTAATGGACAAAGGCATCAACGTGCCAAGGAATTGCTGAATCTGTGTTATCTAACAAACAGAAGAAAGACACATCAAGTTGGCAAGGATGTGATGCTTCGACGATATCTATTGAACAAAAGGAAAATACGTTAACGTGCCAAGGAATTGATGAGTCGGTGTTATCCAGCAAGCAAGAGGAGAAGTTAGCATGCGAAATGGAGACAACCAAACCATTCTCCCATCAGCTCACATCTATGGAAATGTCTAACATGCGGAATGGAGACAACCAAACCATTCTCCCATCAGCTCACGTCCATGGAAATGTCTAAAGGGGTAGACAAATTGTTGCCATCGTTCACCAGCCCACCAACACTTAAATTAAAAAGCTTGCCTAGTCATCTAAAATACATCTTTTTAGGTGAGAAAGATACATTACCTCTTATTATTTCTAATCAACTTTTGGATGTGCAAGAAAGCCAGCTTTTGAATGTTTTGAAGGAGAATAAAGAAGATTTCAGTTGGACAATAACTGATTTGAAAGGAATTAGTCCCACCATCTACATGCACTAATTTTTTATGGAAGATGAAGCGAAGGAGGTGAGGCAACCACAACGTCATCTAAACCCACCCATGATGGAAGTAGTAAAGAAAGAGATTTTAAAGCTTCTTGACGCGGGCATCATTTATCCAATTTCAGATAGTAAGTGGGTAAATTTAGTCTAGGTAGTACCAAAGAAAACTGGTGTGACTGTGATTGAAAATAGCAATGGTGAGTTAATACCAACTCGTGTCCAAAATAATTGGAGAGTATGCATAGATTATAGCAAGCTTAATTTAGTTACTAGAAAAGATCACTTTCTGCTTCCATTTATTGATCAAATGCTTGAAAGACATGCGGGAAAATCTCACTATTGTTGTTTAGATGGTTATTCAGGATGTCATCAGATTTTAGTGGCACCTAAGGATCAGGAAAAGTCGACCTTCACATGTCCATTCAGCACCTTTGCTTACTGACGAATGCCATTTGGATTGTGCAATGCACCCGTAACATTCCAACAGTGTATGGTAAGTATTTTCTCCAATCTTGTGGAAAATTGCATGGAAAGTTTTATGGATGATTTCAGGGTATATGGGAAGTCTTTTGAAATATTCATTATCAACCTTGAAAAAGTACTAAAATGTTGCATTGAAACTAATTTGGTTTTAAATTATGAAAAGTGTCACTTTATGGTTGATCAAGGAATTAATTTGGGCCATACTGTTTCTTTGAAAGGAATTGAAGTCGGTAAAGCTAAGATAAATGTTATTCGATCTTTATCTTACCATGCGAATGTGCGGGAAGTTTGTTCCTTTCTTGGTCATGTAGGATTTTATCGGTGATTTATAAAGGAATTCTCCAAAATTGCATAGCCTATGTGTAGATTGCTCCAAAAAGGTGAGATAAATTATGGGACATACCCTTCGAGTTGTAGAAGTGTGTTTGATAAGTTAAAGGAGCGACTCACTACAACACCGATTATTCAGCCACCATGATGGGACATACCCTTCGAGTTGATTTGTGATGCATCGGATTATGCAGTCGGCATTGTGCTGGGACAAAAAGTGGATAAGGTACATCGTGTTATTTATTATGCTTTTATGACACTTAATGATGCCTAGAAAAATTATTCCACAACAGAGAAGGAGTTTCTAGTTGTCGTCTTTTGGTTGGAAAAGTTTCGGTCATACCTATTGGGGATGAAGGTGATCATCTATTCCGACCATGCAGCTCTGAAGTATTTGGTCAACAAGAAAGAAGCCAAGCCGAGATTAATTCGATGAATATTACTGATTCAAGAATTCGATGTGGAAATTCGTGACCAAAAAGGAGCAAAAAATCTGGTGGTCGATCACTTAAGCAAGATCACATCGATTACCACGCCTGATGTCCTTCACGACAAATTTTTCATATAAGAGCGCCTTTTCGCAATTCAACAGGTGATCCCTTAGCATGCGGGCATAGTGAACTTTTTAGTGACTAAGTCTTTACTTAGTGATCTATCTAGAGCTGAAAAAGATAAAATCAAGCGAGAGGCTAGATATTATGTTTGGGATGAACCTCACTTTTGGAAATTTTGTTCTGATAAGATTGTTAAGAGATGCATCACAGATGATGAAATTTCATCTATCTTGCATTTTTGTCATTCATCTGTGTGTGGGAAACATTTCGATCCTAAAAGAACTGCTCGCAAAATTTTAGAATGTGGATTGTTTTGGCGTAAGTTATTTTATGACTCTTACATGTTTTGTAAGTCTTGCAATCGTTTTCAAAGAACAGGTAACTTGGGATCAAATAATCAAATGCCACTGACGAACATTGTGGTATGTGAGATTTTTTATAGTTGAGGAATAGACTTTATGGGTCCTTTCCCTTCCTCTTGTGGTAAGAATTACATTTTGTTGGCTGTAGACTACGTTTCAAAATGGGTTGAAGCTAAGGCTACTATATCTGACGATGCTAAAACTGCGATTGACTTTGTTAAATCAAATATTTTTGTCAGGTTTGGAATGCCTCGAGCTATCATTGTCGATCGAGGGACCCATTTTTGTAACAAGATTTTTGAAGCGTTGATGAAAAGATGTAGCATTACACACCGAGTCTCTACCGCCTACCATCTGTAGACAAGTAGGCATGCTGAGGTATCCAATAGACAAATCAAGTCCATACTAGAAAAAGTGGTAAATCCGAACTGAAAGGTTTGAAGTCTTCGATTGGATGATGCTTTATGGGCATATCGAACTGCGTACAAAACTCCTATAGGCATGTCGCCTTACAGGTTAGTTTTCGGTAAACCTTGTCATTTACTGGTGAAAATTGAGCATAGAGCTTACTGGGCTGTGAAGCGGTTAAATATGGATCAATTAGAGGTTAGTACCAGTAGGAAGTTACAATTGCAAGAATTAGAAGAGATTAGTAATGAGGCGTATGAAAATTCGAAAATTTACAAGGAAAAAACTAAGGCTTTTAATGATAAAATGATTTCTAAGAAACATTTTTCTATTGGACAAAAAGTTCTTCTTTATCATTCAAAGCTTAAGTTATTCCTAGGAAACTTACAATCTCGTTGGCTTGGACCGTTCATTGTTACTAACATTTTTCCTCATGGTGCGGTAGAAATTCAGTGTAGAAACCTCTAAGGTATTTAAGGTTAATGGACATCACCTAAAGTCTTATTATGAAAATTCTTCAGTCGAGCGAGTGGATGAAATAAAGTTGGCATGTCCAACCTATTTCTCATCCAGTAAGTAACGACAGAGGTCCAGCTAACGACTTTAAAGAAGCACGTTCGAGAAACTCGTTAATTGTTCAGGTTTGTTTATTTTATTTCTTTAACAGTTTTTTTATTTTTCATTATGTTTTCTCATTTAATTAGGCATGCCAATTTACAATTTTTTGAAATTTCTGTCATCTTTATTTTTCTTCTCATTTTTTACATCAATTTAAAATCAAAACCTTAAAAAATGAAAAAATAAAAACAAAAAAAATTAGGTTTACCGTCCCTTATTTGGCTTTCCCCCTTAGTTTCCCTCTTTGTTTTTTCCACTAAATTATTTCTCTCCTCTTCCATCTTCAACTGTCGATACTCCATTCCCACTCACCTTAGTCCTTCAATATCACCTAATCTCTAAAACTTCACACATCTCATCTGTCATTACCCACTCCCCCATTCAACCCTCTTTTGCGATTTTGTTGCTGCGTCTATCTTTGTTTTCCCCCTCCACGAATTGGAACAATGCCCAGGAAGAAGAGTGACACCCGAAGGCTTCCCACACCCATATGATATATTGCTGATGTCGCCCCACCTCAGCCCTCTTTATAGACCACTGAAACACCTCCAGCTCCAGCCCCAACGTTCCTTCATCTAGCACCATGCACACGCCTGCGCACAAGGAGAGGCAAGGAGGTTAAAAACCAAAGCAAGTTGACTACTAAGGTGGCGGGCTGCACTTCCTTCGTTTTGCCCGAAGATATTACCCGATTCTAGCAGCTAAGCAAATGGACGATTTGCCCCTGTAAATCTATTCATTCTGATACACTTGAAACCTTACATGTGTATAACTGTTTTATGCAATTGATGGGCCCCATTGCATGGAGTGCTTTTGCCCGAATAAACTGCCCTGCATTTGTTGAATTAACTAGAGAATTTTATAGCACTTTCCAATTCAATTGTCATAAGGATTTTGATATGTATACAAAAGAAGTCGTTGAATTTAGATTGATGGGAAAGGAATTTGCGTGTTCAATTGTTGAATTCAATGTTGCCTTGGGATTTCTTTCCACAGTTGAAACTAAGACTGAGTTATTTATCCATTCTCAATGTGATTTTCTTACCGATTTTAATGCTACAGATTTATAGCATCAATGGTCTGTTGATACCCATCCTTATACTGCTAGCCTTTCTAAAAGTTCCTTTCTTCAGAATCTTGTTTTCAAAATTATCTATAGGTTGTTAGCGTTTAATTTTTCTGGTCGAAAGGATGTTGCAAGCACTTTGTCAAAGGCTGAATTTTATTTCTTGTGGTGCAGGTATAAGCATATTCCAGTTAACTTGGGTTTTTGGTTTATGAAACAATTTCATGCTGTTTTGCAAAAGAAAGCTAAACCTTTGATTCTTGGGTCCTATATCACACAATTATCAGTTAATTTGGGTGTGTTAGATCTGGATAATACTACTATGAATGTGACTTATGGTACAGAGCCGTTGGATTTAGATTGTCTATGTAGGATGGGTATTATGGATCTTAGCCAAGGTCACCTTGCTTTCACCGCTCCTAGCCCGACTACTTTTCCAATAATAAGAACTTCAACCGGACGACATCGGGTGCCACCAGCTGAACCTAGCAACCAACCACCGACTGACACTAGCACACATCCACAACAAACCACCGAATTGGATACTCGTCTCAATCGGCTTGAAAGGACAATGCACTGTTTGGAGCACAATTTGATGGCCTACTGGGAGTACAAAGGATTTCAACCACCACATCCGCCAACCTTTTGATTTCGTCATCTCTAAATAGAGAAGCTTTCTTTCACCCTATTTCATTATCTTTATGCTTCTTTAACATTGAGGATAATGTTAGTTTAGGTGTGGGGGAGTGACTCGAAATTTTTGTGTGAATATTGATTTTTGCGTATGGTTTTGCATGTTGAGCCACCAATCTTAGTCATATTAGTTTGGATGAGATTGAGTATATGCATGAAATTAAATTGGGCTAAGTGAGTTTTAAGATGAAAACATGTTGATTGATTGTAATAACTGATCTCATAGACTTAGTCAAAATTTTGACATTTGAGTAATGAGGTAAATTGTGGAATTAAGGTGGATTCTTAACTTGAACCTGTGAGCGAAATTTGAGCCTAAATGATATCATCTTTATGTCATGTATTTCTTTGAATTGTGTGATGCTCCTCTATTCATATTGCCTTCAGAACTTGCATGGAACCGGTTTGAATTTGTTTGATCACATGGGATATAGAAATGATTAAGGCATTCCTTGTTTTTACACCCTTAGCTTAAAATTGAACCACCTATCTATTTTCCCTTTGCAAACATTTTTTAGCCTTTATCCTTGTTTTTCAATTAATCACCTGATTTTAAAACCAAAAAACCCCATTAGCCTTACCCTATCACAAGTTGAATGAAGCATCAAGTAATTTGAGATTCTTGTTCTGTATTATGTCCTGGGATATTTTTATAGGTACTTCTACTCATGAAAAAGAAAGAGAAAAAGAGAAAAAAAAAATAGAAAATGGAACAAAAAGAAAACAAAAAAAGAAAGAATAAAGTACAATGGTACTAGTTAGCAAGAGTAGTTGCAGTCATTTTCGTTCATGTTTATCTCAGAATTTTAATTGCATGTCCCTTTTACTTGGTACTTCATGAATGCTTGTGATTAACCCTTTTCCATTTTACAATACCTTCAAATCCAACCCCATTAAAACCCTTAATAAAGTCCTTATGATCTATTAGCTCATGTGATCTGAATGAATGAGAATTGGTGAAACTGTAAGCCTATGGTAGTGCAACATGATAGAGTGAGATTTGAGAGAAACACTTTACCCGCAAAAACTTGAGTGTATGAGCGAAATCTGTGAGAAGAATTCATTTTGATTTCATGTTTGCTTTTGAACAATGATGTCATATTTTGACTTTGTTTATTTGCATTGGTGAAAAGCGATTATGATATGTGTTGCAATTTAAGTCTTACTGGCCCAAGTTGATGGATTGTGTGCACTTGATCTTTTGAAGGATGAATTGATTGAGTGTAGTGGTTTGGCATGTTTACTCGGGCGAGCAAAGGTTTGGTGTGGGGGAATTTGTTAAGTCATTAAATTACACTTATTTTGGACTTAATTATCGTTAATGTGTTGAAATTATTATCCAGAATTGATGGAATTATCTTATAATTATTTACAGATGGTTTTCAACATCTTAGAGACGAAATGGAATCAAAAAGATGCAAAAGAATGAAGAAAATCCGAAATCTCCAAATTGACAGAAATTCAGTGACAAAGCGTGGGCACGCCTAAGGATGGAATATATCTGCAGATCAAATTTCAAAAGTCAAATTCAAATTTATCACAATCTTTAAAGATTATCTTGCCATCTTTCAAGGGGATTACCTATCGAAAATAGAAGAGTGCATTATCTAGAGATAATCAAGAAAAGATAAGGAGGAGATAAGCATAAAAAAGGAGAGTTGGTGATTGACGCAAAATACATATTAGGTTTTAGAATAGGTTTTCAGTGGTTAGGCTGCTACCACTTTTTTGCTTATGTTCTCTACATTTTCTGCATAGTTTCAATTGGTGTTTTCATATTTTCCATTAAAAAACCAGGGATAAAGACATTAAGCTTTGTTATTTCTTTTGTTTTCAATTCTATTATGAGTAGCTAAATCTTTTGTCTTGGTTGAGGGGATCCATGTTACATGTTATTATGGTGAGATGTTTTGAATAGAATTTACGTTGTTAATGAACATTAGATATCTTCGGATCTACTCTTTCTAATTGAATTTGTTGGTTTCTAGGTGCACAACTAGAGATTAATTAGTTCAATCGCTAGATTAACGGAATATGACGTTTAGTTTCGATAATCATAAACAGCAATTAAGATAACTTCTCTAAATTAGAGTCGAAAATTCTAAGAAGATATTCGCTTGATTGATTGCATGTTGTATATGTATTTCGCTTGCTAATCAGTTCTTGATTCTTAATGTTATTATTCAATTATACCTATGATCGTATCTAGGTTGTTGTTTAATAAGAATGCTAGGATACATGTTTCTAGTCAATACACTTAAAAGAAAACTTCCCAAACGAATATTTGTTAATGATTGCAATTTTATATCGAGGATCCATAATAGCATGATAACATCGGTGATCCGATACTAAGGTATTTTCTCATTGATTTTTTAAATTTGATTATTGCTTTCGATTTGCAGTTTTTCTCATAATTTTCGTATATTTTCGTGACCAAAAGCCCCTTTTACTTTCGTTATTTGTTCCGTTTGAATTCATAAATTCATTACCGTACAGATTTCTCGTGGGAACGATATCCACTTACCGCTACTACATTAATTTGTTTTAACGGAGTGATTTCTTTTAAATTTGGTTGCAGGCCACAGCAT
Source organism: Erythroxylum incrassatum (assembly GCA_026546855.1). NCBI lineage: Eukaryota > Viridiplantae > Streptophyta > Magnoliopsida > Malpighiales > Erythroxylaceae > Erythroxylum > Erythroxylum incrassatum. Next base: position 9,293 of record JANVCL010010403.1, read on the forward strand.
CACCAACAACATCTTTGAGAATATGGTGTTCAAATATATGATGTCTCTCTGAAACAGAATTTTATGTTGAGGGCAGCTTTGATGTTGACCATTAGTGATTTTCCGGCATTTGCTATGTTATTTGGATGGAGCACAACTGGAAAATTGGGTTGTCCTTATTGTGGCCATAATTATGATGTATTTGATCTTCTAAACGGGGGTGAAATATGTTGGTTTGACAATCATAAGAAATTTCTTCCTCTAGATCATCCATTTAAACGCAATTAACATAAGTTCATCAAGAATAGGATGGTAAAAACACCCCTCCTCCTCTAAACGTTGGTGAAGAGATTTTGTAAGAAATTGAGAAATTAGGCTTGCTGAAAGTAACAGAATTTGAAGCCGATGAAGTAAATACAAGCGTTAGTCAAAACTTTGGTTGGAGAAAACGAAACTTATTTTGGGATTTGCCATATCGAAAAACGAATTTGATACGTCATAATCTAGATGTGATGTATATTGTAAAGGGACCTCTACAAACTGTTAAATCGTATCCGGTATATTTCGTGAATGGATACAAATACCATACAGAATATCATAAGCATAGCATAACAATAATAAATAGTAGAGTTGCCATATAGGGAGAATTGATGGATTGCTATGGTAAAATTATAGAAATACTTGAAGTTAAGTACCCCACTTTGCCAATTAGGTAATGTGTGATATTTAAATGTGACTGGTATGACCCGACTCCAAATGTTAGAAAAAAAGTGCATAGTCGATACAATATAGTTGAAATTATCATATGGAGAAGATTGAGACAATCTAAACCTTTCATGTTGTCAATGCAAGCGAAACAAGTATGCTATGTCTCTTTCCAAGCTTATGACGAGATAAGACAGACAATCTGACGAGGACCCCAAGTTTGATTTTTATTCTTCTGAATAAAAAGATGATTGTAATTTACAATTAAGTTATAATAGTGATTAAATTGTGTTTGTAATTGAATATTTTAATCAACGTTATAAATTATTTCCTTTTCAGTATATTATGTACAGCATGTCATTGAAAATCTTAGTCAAGGAATGTCGACATGGCGACTAGTTCCAGATGGTAGTAATTCCTTCCGTTGGGAGGAATGTGACAAAATTGTCCCAACATAAGGAATAAATAATGCAGGAAAAATCGTCACTTCATACACTAAAGATCATTTGTCTTCCATAGTCGATCTTCTACTTCAAGGTGTTTAGTATGATCTAAACAACGTCTCTTCCCTTATTATGTACATCTCATTTCCATTGATGAAGTTATTATATATATTCACATTTGATGGTCTATACTACATGTTGTTTGAAGCTTTCTTGAATCTCGAAAATGACATGTACGTCGATAGAGGTGAAAACAGTATATAAAGGATTAGGGAGATCAGTTCTTTTGGAAAATTCATCAATTCCACAAACCTCGTCTGGACATTCACGTATGCATTAATATCCATTTTTGGTTCGGTTAACGGTTTTCTAATATGGCATTTTGAAAGTTCTATACTAATTATGTTTTAGGTAAATCTGTTCCTGCTAGTAGTTTATTTTGAGAGTTAGTTTTTCACACTAAGACCGACGACTCATTCACTGTATCCTCTACAAGTTTAACTATAGTGGAAACACTATTGTATGAAGGTGTTCAAAAGCCTACACCTAAAGGAAGAAGTATCACTGTTTCAATTAAAGCGTTTGAACATGCTAGGATACTTCTCGAGAATCTAGACATCGAGGAATCATTTCGTTGGACCTCGAACTTTTCTTAGAATTGCGAGTTAAAATTTGTCATGAAATGAGAAATTGGTGGTGAATTAGTCATGTGTAAAGAAAAAGAAAAATTGAGAATGTGAGTGGTTTTATGAG
>JANVCL010010423.1:0-11170 GCA_026546855.1 Erythroxylum incrassatum
GTCAAAATGATGGAGAAGAGGTGGATTAATGTAATGAGTTGTACAATTGATAAAATGAAGCTTAAATGAAGGAAATTGGTTGGAATGGAGTGGCGGAATGTGTCATTGATTGGAAGTGTTACTATATGGCATGATAGGAGGAAGAATTATTATGATAAAGTCTTGGAAATGTTACTTGAAAATCATGCACATTAGGTGTTTGTTAAAATGCGTAAATGAACTTGGCTTAGGATTTAAGGCTTTATAATGGTATGCATTGGAAAATGCTTTCATGTTTGCTTAAAGTGAACTTGAATTGTCGTTTAGGATGATGAGTAATGACCTAATGTGTTTGGATAAAGATGGGCTTAATTATGTTTTGAAATAAGTAGGTATTGGATTAAAGGCATTAAATGCCTTAGAAAATGCAAAAGAAAAACTAATGTGGCTAGTAAGGAAGTAACCATGTGAGGAATTAAAGTGGGGAATCCTATAGCTAAAAGGGAATGATATGATGTTTTATACACTTATGTGATGGTGTATACTTATAACATTTATATTAAGTAGTAATCTCATTGTATGTCTTTTATGTATAAAGGCTTAGGAGCTAGAAATCAAGGAGCTCATACCGAGAATTTTTGAAGGCAAAGTAGTGCACACCCTCTTTTGAGGTGAGTTGGGAAAACCATATTTCTCAAATAAGATTAGAACAGCCTAAGAAAAGCATGATGACTTGTATTCTAGACGTAGGCAACGTATGGTAGAATTGAATTTAAAATGGATGCTAATATGTTTAGGTATTTAATAAACGTCATTGTTTTGAACAACTATTCCTTCGAAGTACAAAGATAACTTTTATTGTGTGAAATAATGTTTAAACATGGTTATTGAAGATAATATTTCTATTACATATTTTGAGAAATGTTATTTTCTTTAACAAATTTGAGTTTAAAGTGCAAAGAATAATGATTTATTTTATGAAACTACATTTTTAATAACTTGCAAGAGATAAATTTTATTGCATGAAATAATGTTTTGGAATTTACATAAGCATAATTGAGTAATGTATTTGTTCTCTTTGGCTTAGAGCCATGGTACGGCTTCATTTTATCGGTTGGACCGATAAATAAAAATATGATGCTTTATTTGACTTTCGTACTTAATTTTTGTATATGATTTTGGTGATTGGTGAGGAGACTATTGGCCAATCATATGCTGGGCACAATTGATTAAGTGACCCTCGTACCCTTGACGCTGGTACATTAAAGTCGAGTCGTCGTATCAACACTTTTCTACGAGACTTGCAGGTGATTCCACACCTAGGGTCTGGATACTGACGAGGTCATCACCTAAGGTTATAATGCTCTTGTCAATTGTAGTCCGGACTCACCACGGATGAAAGTCGAGCCAACATTAAGGATCGGTGGGTGTGCACATTAGTTTGGCTGACTATTAGTGTCACACATGATTGTTTTGACATATTCTGATAATTGTTTTTTGACGAGATTTGATTGATACATATGTTGTTTTTACGCTTTTGTGTATTAGAACTGGGACCTATGTTCACCGATTAAGTGAGTTAACAAACTAGGCCTATGGTTCCTAACCAGTATACATTTAGTCATAGGCTGGGCCTATGTATTTTTTATGTGAGATATATTCACTTCATAGGTTAGCCACACTGTTTTGGTATGATTGAATTCTATTTGTGTTATATGACTTTCCTGCTCATTGAGTGCTTAGTGTACTCACTCTCCTCTGCTTTCCAACCATGCAGGTTAATTAGTGAGCTGACTAAATTGTACGGTCTTTTGGCAGTTTCAGGATATTACCACACGTGGGTAGTTTCGACTTTGTACTTTAGTTACATAGTGGCTCATGAACTGTTTTATTGTTTCACTATTTTGCTACCTTGGTCATGTTGATATGTTTTATAAATTTCTAACTTAACTTTTGACTGTTTTGGTTGTTATGAAAGATTTTGTGTATGAACTTTTGATACTGTTGTTGAGATTGCCTTGAGTTGAGATTGCCTAGAGTTGAGATTGCCTTGAGTGGACTTTAAAGTCCTGAAGTTGTGGTCAGATGTGAATATAGAAGTGTGTTTGAAATGATTTGCAGTTTTTGGGATTTTTAAAGATACAGTTGTTGTGCTGCCTAAATTTTTCTAAAAAAATAATAGATATTCAATTAACCTTGCATAGTCAGATTAAGGATACCGTGAGTGTTCTTAGCTCGGTTATACGGCAGTTGTCATGGTCTTGATGTGGTACTGGTTGGTAACAAGTTAAGCGGTCTTATATGATCAATTACACGAACATGTAACTAACCAATTAAACCAATTACATGAAAGAATTAGTCAAACACTTTAGAATGGATCAAGCCAAGCCATTGGGGATATATATGAGGATTACAACTAAGTTGAACAAGAAAGAAAAGTGGAAGTTTGTTTATGTAAAACTATACTGAGGTATGATTGGTAGTTTACTTTATCTTATCAGACGTAGGCCTTACATTATATTAGTGTTTGTTTATATGATATATTTCAATGAAATATAAAAGAATCTTATCATTTATTTGTTAAGTGTATGCTTAGTTATATGTGTGGTGCCATTTGTTAGGACCTTGGTATCTTAAAGTTTCATTCATTCATTTAATTAGGAATTTGGATTTCTTTATAGTGGTAGTCTTTCAAACAGGAAGAGCACTTCTGGTATTTAATAATTTCTAGGCAATGTATTAATTTTATAGTTTAATAAGACAAAATTTGGTTGCCTTATCAACCACAAAAATCAAATATGTAGCAACCAATAGTTATTATGAATAAATTATATGACTTGGATAACAATCAAGAGATTATGTCATGGAATTCCAAAGATACCAATTAGATGTGATACCACTAGTGCCATTTTCCTCATAAAAAACTTTCAACACTTTAGAACAAAGTACATAGAAATTAAATATCATTTTAGTAAAGTTCATATGTAAAAATAGGGATATTGAGCTAGATTTTGTTGATAAATTGCATTAATTGGTCAACACATTCACTAAACCAATAAGAGAGGATAAATTGTGTATAAGTAGGGAAAATTTAGTCATGATTGATGGGAATTCTATTTCATAAGGATCTTCTTAGGTGTATAAATTTGATTTTGATTGTTTGATGTATTATATGCTTTAGTTTTTAATATTATTTGAATAAAACTTTGAACAAGTAATTCTTTTTAATGTTCCAGAAAGGAAGAGAGAAAATTAGTTACGTTGGATTCAAAGGAAGTGGTTAGTTTAAGTAATTTTAATTTTTTGTATTTAAAATTAATATTACATTTATATTTTTATTAACCTTTTGGATTATTAGAACCATTATCATGTTAACTTACAATTGATATTGTAAATTAGTGATATTGTGGTAATCTTTATGCAAAAGTTTATCTTTTTTTAGAAATTAAAAAAGTTATGTCAAAAATGGAGGCTAAAATTGGATTTAGTCCCTGACATAGGAACTATAACACTAGTACACATATTTAATCTAGATACCTTGAAGCCCTTTACAAAGCATAAGAATTGAAAATAAAACAATAAAAAGCTCAAGCCATGTGGGTGAACATAAACCATTAAACACAAACTACATCTTTTAACCTTCAGATAACCATTTCATTTACTAGTCTTGGAATTGTTGCTTACGTATATAAATTAAAATGCAAACTTAACTATATGGTCTAGGATAAACTAAGACTCTAGTTTAATTTGTAAGCCTTCTCCTTCTTCTAGCCAAGTTACTTTCAAACATGCAATTAAGATGTTGCATTTCCCTCATGTTTAGTCCTTCCATGCTTGACTATTAATAACATGCCAATTGATCTGCTAGTCTATAGTTGGTGCTTGATTATAACTGCTCATAATCTCTGAACAAATTAAGTTGTGCCCTTAAATTTATATGATCAGATGCAAGACATGTTCCTTAGACCTTACTTTGTTATAAAATCTTTTCCAGTTTCTGTCTCTCCATGTCCCCTACATAGTATTAGCTACTATAGTAGATAATATATCCAGGTAGCATTAGTTGATTATGAATTGATAAGCCATTTAATAGCATTAGGAAGAGTTTTAATATTAGCAATCGATAAATAATGCTCCATTATTTTACTCTATATTGAGAAAGAGTAGAAGCATTCGAAAAAAAGGTGGTCTCTCATTTCCATTTTATCCATAAAAAGAAGATAATTCCCTGTAATGTTCAGGAATGATAATATGTCTAAAATTTATTTATAATTAAAATAAATTATCTTGTAAATTTTTTATGATGCATTAATTTAGGAGGTGCTAAATATTCATATTGCCTTAAAATAAAAAATCATGTTTGTTTAATTTTGTTAATGTTTATCTAATATCATAAAATATTTTTTCATCATAAAAAAATGAGAGATTTTTGAATCAAAGGAAGTTACAATCTATGTTTTGATGATAATAACATGTATATACTAGTAATGATTTTATTTTTTATAAAAAAATATTGGTTATGCATAAACCAAGATACATCTTATAAAGATATAAAAAAAGTTAGAGCTAAACTCGTTCTATTGAGGAACAAAATCAAAAACAAGGAAGAACAAGTGAAAAAATGTTATAAATGATAAGTGATGTTTATTGTAGTTCTTACATAGTTACTTTGATACTCTAAAGGCTCATCATGTAAAATATATCATCATTTTAACTTATTTTGTTGGCCTTATCAACCATTAAAGGAAATTAATGTTTTGATTTGATTAAAAAACATATTTGATCCTTAAATCATTCTTTACATAACATTTTGAAAATTTTTAACTTAATTTTTGCATTAAAAAATTATTTTTGAGTAGTTAAAAATGTTTAAATCATGATCTTGGATGTATTGGTTGACCAATATAGGTTAATGATAGACCAATGCAGTTTAAAATTACCAAAACTTATGTACTTAAAGTCTTTAGCTACATTAATCAACTAATGTCCTAATTGGCATAAGATCTTTGCATTCAATGCACATTAATAGATCAACATGCAATGGAGGATGACAAATGCAAAGTAACTAGTCATTGGTAATGACTAGTTCTTGATTCTAATGTATAATTTAACTTTTAAACCTTATCACTATATGGTTTTTCTTTAGTTTAAGTATGGAAAATATTTGAATATTTTATAAAAATATTTCAAAAAGTTTTTCAAAGGTTTATGAGCATTTATTGTTGAATTTTAAAGGGCATGAGCCTTTAGGTTACCAAACTGCTCAAGTACGGTCTTTTGAGTTATAAATTCATTTGTGAATGGAGTTACTCTTCACCTTGGAGAAGAATCATAAGAAGAGTTGCTCTTTACTCGTGTAAAAATAACGTTGTTATAAGAAAGTTTCTATTAATATCTTTGGAGGAAGAGAATCAATGGAATTCTAATAAGTGTATTGAAAAGTAGATGCAAGCAAGGATAATTTGAGACTATGCAACTTATCTATATTAAGTTGTCTCTTATATTATCATATATTAATATTTGTTAAATTACATATTTTAGGTAAAAAATAATTTCATAAATCCATCAACACCCAATTCACTTCCCTCATAAGTGCCATTTGGGGCAAATAGCTTAGAAGTTTCATTATAAAGAATAGTTTCTACTATAGGACAATCAATATCCTAAAATATATAATTCTTTTGCCCTAGGATCTTTATTCTTCTAGCTTCAAGTTCTACTTTTGGGAATTTGTCAAAGTACTACATTTTAGTGCTTCTTGAATTCTAGATTAAAAGTTAACCAAAACTCTATTAACCTAAAAAATTCTTCATTAACATGCTTAAATGGTCATATTGATATACAGCATGGGATGACTACTTGCATAAAATTAAAATATGTGGCTATTGCATATATAGGAAATAGATAAAAGAAATTTATTATTTCCTCATGTTTTTTAACTCCTAAGAGAACTAGTCTCTAATACTATTATAAGAACAGAAATTAGAAAAATAAATAAAGGATCTATATGAATCACTCCCTCAACATTGCTCATATAGAGGATTTAACTAGATCTTTCACTAAGGAAGAAGTAAAAAGGGTGATACTTGTAATAAATCCATACAAGGCTCCTAGGTCAGATGAATTTAATGGGTTCTTTTGCAAAAAACATGGAGATTTGTAAAAGAGATAGTGATTAAAAGTGTGCTCGAGTAAATATATTATTACAACCTAATATACAAGGTAATTTCTAAGCTACTTTCTAATAGACTTAAAGCAATCTTGAGTTCCTTGGTCAATTAAAGTAGAGGAGCCTTTATAATGAGTCACAATATGGATACAACATCATGCTAGCCCAAGAGCTCTTTAAAAATTACCACTCCACATCAAGACCTAAATGTTGTGCCCTCAAGATAGATTTCGAGAAGGCTTTTGACTCTCTAAAGTAGCAATTTATACAATATACTTGAGGTGTTTGGATTCCCTCTAGCTTTCAGGAGGCGGGTAGCTTAATATATGGAAATAGTCTCCTATAATGTACTTTTCAGTCAAGAACTTAAAAGGATCTTTATGGGCTAGAGGCATTAGACAGGGGATCCTTTATCCCCTTATATTCTCACTTTATATATCTAAAAGTCCTTAGGAAAATCATCAATTACAATATCCAAAGACAACTAAATTTTACCTATCGTCAAAAGTGCAAGGAAATAAAGATTGTCAGCTTGACATTTGCAGATTATTTATTATTATTAATTTGGGGAAAATGAATTTTCTTTAAAAGTGTTGATGGAGTCCTTGGAAACCCTCTCTATATTATTTGGCTTATCTGTCAATTCAAATAAAAGCTAGCTTATTATCTCAGAGAGTATCAAGAAATACGTAGAGAATTTCTACAACTTGACTAAATATATAGTGAAAGATCCCTTTTTAAATATTTAACTATCAAATAAAGAGACTTACATATGGAGACTGCAAAACCCTTTTGGATGTTGTCCATAGGAGGATTAATATCTAGAGGAATAAATGCTAATAATTGCATTTTTACTTAACAATCTCTAAATTCAATAGATGTCATATAAGCTCAACCAAAGAAATTGATAGAATAACTAAAAACTCTCTAGACATGTGGAGCTGAAAATCCTAACAATTCTAAGATAAAGTAGTCTTAGGTTTTAAACCAAAAGAGGAAAAGGGACTCAACATAAGATCTCTTAAGACTATTAATAAGGTGTTGATTGCAAAAAGGATCTAGAGAATCTATTTTGATAAGAAGTCATATAGGTAAGGTGGGCTCACATGTATTTTCTAAAAGGGAGGTGATTTTAAAACAAATATAAAAATCCAAACTCCTCATGATCTATGACATAGTAGCTAAGAATTAAGGATATCATAAGTGGATTAATGGGATGCGTAATTAAGAATAGAGAACAAGCTTATTTTTTGGATGACAATTATAATAGACTTAGCCCTCTGATCCTCCTACTAGAATATCAATAGCTTAACTATTTAATTCAAAAAAGCAAAAGTTAAGGAGTTTATGGAGAATGGTGAATGGATTAGTAGATGCAAGGGATTCACAAGGATTATAAAAAAAAATGTGTTAGTTAACAGGCTACCATTGGATCAGGAAGATAAATTAATCTAGATACCTGACTCCTCCAATTGGATTACAAATAATTCCTATTATACTTGCTTTAGATCAGTAAAACCCCAGGTCCCATGGTATATGTTGGTTCTCAATCCATTCCTATTATACTTACTTTAGCTCCCCATAGCTTCTATCATACTCTGGATGGCTATCAAGAATGGACTGAAGAATAAGGACAAGCTTGTTGTGTTTATGAGTAATATTAATCCAACATGCAACCTCTACAAGCAGAATCAAGAAAACTTGAATCATCTCCTTTTTAATTGCAACACTGTTCAGAGACTTTGGACTATAGTCTAACAATTATGTGACTTCTACTGTCTAGAATCTAATTGGGGTGAAATAGTGCTATGGTTCTCCATATTATGCAAGGGTAAGACAAGTGACATAAACGTGTTCAAGCTAGTTTTCAGTTGCACGATTTATTCCATTTGGCATTATAGGAATCAGGTGTTATTTATAGAGCAAAGCATGAATAATGATCAGTTCAATAGATGAGGGCGCTAATATAGGTTAGGGGTATGCATAAAAAGATCAATGGCAATATGGAGAATAGACAAGGCCAATTAAAATCAACTTATCACTTCTGTATTTATGTTTCCATCTAGTTTGGCACATTAAATTATACTGGGCATTGATCTTTGTATATAATCTCTTTTGATGGCTTCTGGCCTATGTATCTTTTGACCGTATTCTAAGTATGTTTGTAAGTTGTCATTCAATGTATTTTTTTTCTTATTTTTGATTCAATACTATTCCTTACTTTACCAAAAATTAAAAAAAGAAGAAATAGGCACTAAAAGAAAAAGATAGTGGAGAGTGACCTATCATGGAGTTGTTACTTTACCCCTTCCTGTTTGACTATAGTCGGAGATATATAATTAACCTAATTTATTAGTTTGTGTTATTTATAAGTTTTTTTGGGCTTATTAATCAATATAGTTCATTCCTTTTGTCAAATTTGAGAAATAAACTATATTCTCTAAAAAAATATGTTTTTAATTTTTTCTATTTTCAAAATTTTAAATTTTGAAATCTGAAAATTATGTTTTTATTTTTTTCATTATTGTAATGAATTTTGAACATATTTTTTTTAAGTTTCCTCAAATTTTAAATTTTTATATGAATTAAAAATTATCATTAACTAATAATTTCCGCAAAAAATTCAACAGAAAAGGTGTGTTATAATTACGATTTAAAGTATGATTTCTATATTTGTTGTTGTGCTTCCTCTTCTAATCATCCCTAAATGGTATTTATAAAATGTGTTGCTCGTAACAAAAGTTCCCTATCGAACTTTTTGACATAAACTACCAGCGAAGAATAACTTTTCTTTCAATAAATAAAAAATTTTAACTAAGAGAGAATTCAAAATCTTTTATGCTCATGTTCATGTTACTAATCAAAATACACTTAATTACGTAATTGAGTCCTAGTTGATCCTTCAATAGCTGCAAATAAATTCTTGTCCAAGGGATATCTGAGCATTTTGATCGGCATCATACTAGTCGTATACGCCATCATCGTATTCGGATTTATCAGATCTGTCTTAATCTTCTTCTTCGCTGATGTCTATAATTAGCTGACAAGTATTTTGGTTTACCAGATGGTCTGATTTTCTTGGACTATGAAGCTCATTTGGGTCGTTGAGAGTTTCAGAATATAGAAGAACCAAAATTCGGGACTTGTAAAATGGTCCATTTATAGTGAATAGTTCAAGTCCAAGCCACCTTACGTAGTCAATCGACTAATATTGTTAATAATCAATGAGAATAACTAATTTTTGAATCGTATGATTATTCTTGAATTATTGGCATTGAAAATCCGACATACGTTAAGATTGTCCTGAAAGAAATAGTAAGATTGCAACGAAAAGTTTTTAGCACAACGAAATTCGGAGTAATCACCGAAGTTTTGATTTTTAGGATTGGATTTCATAAGAAGAAAAAAAGACTCAGGGTAAAACATATCAATTTCATTTCATTAATTTAGTCAATATTTTAAAATTTTTGTGAAAAGCTTTTAAATTTTGTGAAAAAGTCTAGAATTAGTTTTGGTTTAGTCAGCCAAACGAGGCCCAATTTCAAGCCCAGACATCGACGGCCCGGTAGTAGGAGATCGTCTCTTATGCAAACATTAAGACTTACATAAAGACCTAAACCTAGCCAGTATCTCATATATAAGGTACTATTCAGCCATGATTCAGGTACGAGACTGAAACCCTAGTTCTTCCCGCTCTAAGCGATCACAACCCTTACCAAACGACTGATTTAAGCATCGGAGGGGCCTGCCGGCAATCATCCTCGGTGTGTCTTTATTTGTTTTGCAGGTATTTCAGAGGCCATACTCGCAGACCTTATGGATTCGAATAGTAGCGTCCAGCCTCAACAGAATCTGGCCGAACCAGATGGTGCCCACCGTGGGGCCCGACATCAGGGCACCACGTCCAGACACACACAGGTTAGCCAAGCGGCAGCGGCCAACCCAGACATAGCTACCGTCATGGCACTTGCGATGCAACGGATGGGTTTACAGCTACCCGTCACTCTTCCGCCACCACATCATGAGTCCCGCACTCAATCATCGCATCCGAATGATCAACCACAGCTTCACAATCGAGATCAAGAAGAATAGAGTGTAGCCTTGGAGGACAATGCCGAGGCCAATTCTCACTCTAATTCCAAGCGCCCCCTGGACACAAATCCTCCTGCACCACGACAAAATTCCCTCACTCAAAAACAGATAGAGGAAGCGGCCGATTTACTAATTCGCCAAATCCTGCAGTGTCGGATGGACCAGCAGCTGGCCCCCGCTCGGCAGATCGGTGTGATGGCCGGTCGCCACTCTGCGGAAGCCCTAGAAAAAATTGCGGATGATCGAATCAATTTGACCGCGAATTCTCATCCGGGCCGAACGTCCGCACAGGGTAGCTCTCCTTTTACTCCGGAGATCCTGGATAGCCTTCCAGCGGTCGGTACCAAAATACCGACGCCTGAAAATATACTGGCAAGACCGATCCCTTAGACTATCTGCAGCACTTCCAGTCAATGATGAACCTCCACTGCGTCCCTGATGCAATTCAGTGTAAGGCGTTCTGTACTGCCTTTCAAGAAGGAGCTCGACGATGGTTCAACAGCCTACCCCCGGGTTGCATCACTTGCTTCGAGGACTTCAAGTTGCTGTTCCTCAATCAATTCGCTACCAGCAAGAGGCCGCAGAAGACTGCTTTGAAAGTGATGCAGTTGACATAAGGAAGGAATTAGAGCTTACGGGAGTTTATCACTCGCTTTAATAACGAGGCTGTTGAAGTCTCCGACCTTACTTGCTCGTCCATGTTGGCGGCCCTAATGAGCAATACGAGGGATGAAGAGTTCAAGAAGTCATTAGCCCTCGATCAGCCTATGACTATACAAGAAATAAGAAGTCGAGCGGACAGGTATATCCAGCTGGAGGAAGTGTTAAAAAACACGAAACGACGAGCAGATGACCGCGGGCCGACCGGCAGATCAGACGAGTCACAAAAGCGACAGAAGGATCAGTCTAGCTGGAGAAGGCCGACCGATC
>JANVCL010010451.1:0-11169 GCA_026546855.1 Erythroxylum incrassatum
AATTTTTAATATGAGAGATTGACGCCTATATATATATGAAAAATTTTTAGTCTTGGGGAGGTTATAACCCCTGCCAGCCCTCCCTGGATCCGTCCCTGATTTTGATTCTTAGACAAGAATTTAAAGACTGGTTAATCATACCTAATAGTCAAAATAGGATAAAATTGGACAAAAAATTCAAGCTTATTAAACAGTCGGAGGGCTTTGGACGGCAGTACTCAGTTGCTCGAGTAAGTGCATGAATAGGAGAGAGGAGATTATGAATAGCCAAACTAAAAAAGAAGAAGAGAGAAGTTAAGTTTTGCTTTCTTATGATACTATTTCTTTGTATATATAATATGCTTTTTATGCAACCGAATTATAAAATTACACGTAAAATAATATTTGTAACTGTTCTTATCTCTACTTTTGCACAAAGATGATGTGGATTTTTTATTATTTATGTCATAAATAAAAAATTAAATATATTTAAAAAGGCATTTTATCCTCGTAATTTTCTAGGAAAATATAAATCATATACCCCTAAACTAATAAGGTTTGTAACCTTTGGACTTCAACATTTTGAGACGGAATCCTCTATCTAATTTTATTATGTCTAATTCTGTTCAATAAAAAAAACGTCATCGTTAGAGATTGGTCATACACTTGTGTCACAGGCATGACATACGAGTCTTTTTTATTATTTAATTTTGATTATATTGCTATTAGTTTAATAAAAAAGTACATTAAATTTTAATTGTAATTATGCTCCAATTAATTTTATAAAAATTAAAATTAGAATGATAAAAAATAAAAAGGAAACGAGAAAAAGGTTTTCCATTTGTGTGGTTTTCTATTTGCCTATGTCACACCTATGATATATATTTAGATTTTTTTATTTTTATTACTTTAATTTTAATTTTTAATAAAATTTTTAAGATTAAAGATTTAAATTTTAAAAATTGATTAATTTATTAAAATTGTTTAATTAATTTATAAATTAGAGAAAATATTAAATTAAATAAAAATTGATTAATTTTATTATTATTATTATATTAGCTCACATGCATATTAATACAATATTAAACATCTCGTATATTTATGATAAAGTTTTTTTTTTCAGAGAATGATCGTGAAATGCAAATAAATTATATAATATATTATATATGTAGAATAATTTATTTTAATTTTAACAACTTATTTTAATTTCTCAAAATTAAAAATTTTAACAAAGACATGTTACTTTGGAATTATTTATCAATAAAAATATTTGTTCTTTATTAGAATAAATTATTTTTAGTAACATATAATTTCTTAAATATTACTATTTAACTAATTTTCAACATCAACTTATACGATAAAAAAGGATTTAAAATAAATATGCTTAATAAAGCTTCAATTATACGATTATATAATATATTAACTTTCAATACATAACACAGTATAAGAATTTGTTATAGAATACAATTGTAAATCAAAATATATTATTTTATAAGATTTATCTCACTTGAATATTTTTTATTTAATAAATTAAATTATATCTTGAAGATTGGACATAATGTCAGAAGTTTAAAGTTTAAAAATTGATTGATTTACTAAAATTGTTTAATTAACTTATAAATTATATAAAATATTAAATTAAATTTAAAAATTGATTTATTATTATTATTATTATATGTTCTATATTTTTTATAGATTTATAAACTTAGTTTTTTCGTAAAGATAAATATCTAAATTCTAAATTCTTATGAAAATATTTAAAGAAATATTAAGATATAATATTTATATTCTTATAATTTTTTTAAAGTCATGCCTTTATAATTCATTTTATACACAAACAGCTAATACTAAACAATTAATTTTATCAAACATCTTTAATAAATAACTGATATTATCCGTTAATCAAATCAGCTGATATAATCAGTTATCAGTTAATTTTGAAACATGGTCTTTATCAAATACAAACACACATATTTTGTAACAAAAAACATTGCACTCTATAAATGAAGGGGCACTTATTTTAAGTTAACATTAACTAAAGAAATGGTTAGGAGCTCACGTGATAAACAAGCTAATGATGAATATGACGTAACTAATCAGAATATTGGATCATACACAAATCGAATGAATCGAGCTTAAATGTGTTTTAAGTTATTTTCTTCTTGTGGAATCCTATTAAGGATGATTAAAAGATAGTAGTAACTAAGTGAAAAGTTAAACTTTAAACGTTTAGGACTTATTTACAATCAGTTGATTGCATTAGCTGATAGCTGATTTGACCAGCGAATAACATCAGCTGTTTATTAAGAATGTTTGATAAAATTAGTTGATTAGTATTAGCTGTTATGTATAAAATGACTTATAAGAAGATGACTTTAAAAAAATTATAAGGAAATTAGTATTATATGAATTTAGATTTTATTGATTATTTTCATAAGAATTTAGGTTTTAGATATTTATCTTTACAAAAAAAACTAAGCTTATAAATCTAACAAAAATATATAACACATAATAATAAAAATTGATCAATTTTTAAATTTATTTTAACATTTTTATATAATTTTTAATTTAATTTAATATTTTATATAATTTATAGATTAATTACACAATTTTAATAAATTAATCAAATTTTAAAATTAAAATTTATTACCTTGAAAAATTTATAAGAATAAAATATCAAAATATGTGTCACAAGCGTTGAGATATAAATAGTAAGTAATTTGGTACTATAAAATTTAATGGTCTGTGATCAAATTGTGAATGGTGTTGCCATACGTATTTTGTTTTAGGTATATTTACTTCCTCGTACGTTCGGTCAAGTGGGGAGAGGTTTACTTTAAATTTGTGTTTTGGTGAGCTTCTGCTTGTTCTCGCCCATCATGGGTTGACAAAATTTTCATACATCACAATCATTTAAGTTATAATAATTTAAGACTCTATATAATAGAGTTTTATGATAAATTTAAGTTTGAATTTGAGTTTTTAAAAATTAAGAGAAAACTCAAATTATAACAAATTTAATTCATTGTATACTTTGAATTGGTCTAATCTAAAACTTAATTATTAAGCCTATTTTTAATTCAGCCCGTAAAAAATTGACTCGTAGTTTAAGCAGGTCTGACACATTCAGGCCTTTAAACATCGTATTTAATGACATTAACACCTTTTCTTGGTACGTTATATGTATGTATGTATAATATTTCATACAAGGCTATAAAAGACCTTTACTAATTATTATATTATTAGTTTGATGAAAATAGTAGGACTACCATAAAAATTTGATGGGGAACTTATGTTTTATCGCTGGTCACCCACTTATCTAGTCATATGCACGTTACATAAACCAAGGGCAATGGCTAACTTCAAACGTGGCCATCGAATATGAATGTTAGCTTTAGTGGAATGCATTAATTAATTTTCCCGCTTCTTTCCTAGCCTCTCCCGCCAAATTTAAAAAAAAAACTCTGCTTTTCCTACTTTAGATTGCCGTAAACCCTGTCTCACAATTAAACATAAACAAACATGAACCTGGAAATGAACATGGGCATGGGCATGGACATGGACATTCCTCTTCCGGACGAGTTGGAGTGGCTCGAAGCCAACTCTCATCATCTTCACGAAGAACAAACCCACGAACTGCAACCGCCTCAATCTCCCCAGATCAACGCCTGCAAGCGTCTCCCTGATTCAACGCTCTCATCGGATGGGAAGAAAAGTAAAACTCGCCACCTGGAGCTCGACGAGGATTGGCTCCTCTACTCGCCACCGCCGCAGAACGAGGAGATTGTTACGGGGGAGGAGGAGGAGGAGGAACAAGAGGAGAGGATTCTATATAAGTATGCTTCAGAAATTGATGGCGAATTCTTTCCCGTGACGGCTCCCGGTGGTAATGATAGGGTTTACGCTAAATTATGTAGAGTATCGAAGGAAGAGGCTTCCATGAAAATTCAATCAAATGGTAGTGAATGTGATACTATTTCCAATTCTCTTCATTTCTGTGATGTTATTATTGGTCAGTTCCTAATTTTGCTCAGAAAGTGCTGGAATTTTGGAGAATTTGATTTATTTGTTTGATATTTCTTCTTCTTCAAGTATTTGATACTGGTTCATCTTTAGAAATTGTTAGTTACACGCGAAACACATGTTTGCTTAATCAAAGGCTGGAATAACCTTTTATTTTGGTTGCCCATCCGTCATAGTTCTCATGATATCTCCTAAACAATTTTAATTTCTTAGTTGTATAGCTTCTGATTCTTCCTAATTTGCAGGTCTCATGTTAGAACCTGTTAATGTTCTGATGCAAAGAGTGGATCAAGAGGCATTCACCAGGGTATGTGTCATGGTGTGTACTTTTTGAACGGTAGTGTGTAAGTAGCCAAATATCTTTAACATGCTATGAAATGACCTCCTATGCAGGAAAATTTCTTGTTTAAGTTTGTGGATAAACGGTATGCGTGAACTGTGATGGAAGCATTTGTTTATACAACGTAAAAGCTAGAGTAAATATGTGCATCAATAATCTTTATATTATCCCATGGTTTAAATGTAGGGATTTACCTCATGAGTTAATGCGTAGTTTTAGTGAGGTCTAATCTTAAAGAATATGACGTACTTCTGTACTTGGGATCTTGGCAAGTGTAGGTTTCTTGGCCGAATAAACATGTAGAAGAGTATAAAACTAATGAGAAGTCTGGTTGGTCAAGGGTGTATAATAAGATATTGGTGTTTTTGAGGTCAAAATCTTATCAGTTTTATATCTTTTTTTAATTATAAGATATCTTATTGCATGATTTGTTGTGCTGAAGGCCTTGAATGCTAGTTCTGATTCTCAGAGCAATGAGGTTCATCCTGAAACTCATGTGCATGAACAACTTTGGGTGGACAAATATGCTCCAAGTTCCTTTACTGAACTACTTAGTGACGAACAGACAAATCGTGAGGTATGTGGCAATTAATATCTAAAACTCTCATCTATTTAGCTTGTCCAAACTGGTTCAAATTGTTCTAACGCATCAATTTTGTTGAACATCTGTTATAATTGCTTAAACTGTACATGGCATTCCACTGCAGGTCCTTTTATGGTTGAAACAATGGGATTCTTCTGTTTTTGGGTCTGAAATAAGGAGTACATCAAATGAGGTTTTGTCTGCTTTAAGACGCCATTCTTCTATCGCTCAACATCAAAAGCATTTTGATGCAGCATTCCTGCGGAAGACTGGGCGACAGAGATTTTACCCTGGGAACACTTCAAATTCTAATAGTTCGCATAATGTAAACAATCTGAAAGGGTTCCAGGAAATGTGGTACAAGAAATCAAGCCTCACTGGTCCACCAGAGCAGAAGGTCAGCCAAAAATGTTATGAATTTATTTATTTAATTGGAAATAGAAACAATAGGCAGTGCATGGTATTGATGTGTTAGAATTCATGCATGTCATCTACTCTCTCTTATGTTCCAGTGAGGGATATCCTTGTAATTTTCAAATTTCACATTTGAGAAAGGTGATATGTTCAATAGACTGGTAAATCATGGCTTTCAAGATCTCATTACTCATTACTTCATGTATCTCTTTACATAACATAATATTTGATTGAAGCGGGACATTTTATCCCAAATACGACAAATTGACTCCTATGAGCAAGATCAAATGCTAAAACTTTTTGTTTTTACCTTTAGAGAATGAATCTGCAAAACATGATTTCTAATGGAGTTAAGGGAGATGTTTACAAACTGAAAAGAACATATCAAAATCTTTATGTTATTGGTTGAATTATGTAAATGATGAATTAGAAGTTCCTTCCTACTTCCAAAAGTGTATCTGTATGGTTGGAGAGGTGAAAAGTTACTTGATATGATGTGAAATTTTTTATATACAAAAACTTATGTAATTGCAAATTTAGAGAATTAATTATGATCAAGAAATCATTAAGCAAAAAGTTATACATGTGCGCTTTGGTATAATGAAATATAGGAGCATTCCTGTGAAGTCTTTCTAGATGATGCTACAAAAGAATATGATAGCAGTGGCTTATCCAACCAAGTGAAAAATAGACACCACTTTTGTGAACGGATGGATGGCTAATTGGACGTTGCATCTTTGTAGCTTAATGGTAACTATTGCATGCATCTCCTGGATATGAACTCCAGTGGCTCATCCAACCAAGTGGAAAATAGACACCACTTTTGTAAACGGACGGATGGTTAATTGGACGTTGCATATTTGTTGCTTAATGGTAACTATTGCATGCATCTCCTGGATATGAACTCCTGCGTCCCAGGGACAATTTCAACAGTGCTTTTGCTTTTTATTTTGGAAAAAGTTAGTACATGGATAAATCTGTTCATGACAATTAGATTTTTTGTACTAGAATCAGATTTAAATAAATCAGATCCTTGATGCTATGTTCAGACTAGCTCTAGAATCAAATACAAGCAGCAAATTCTTGTTGTGGAATCTTAGTAAATAGCATCATCTATGCTATGTTCAGACTCAGATATTCTCTTCTGCCTTGAGATGCATGAATCAAGATTCAAATTGCAGACTGCAAGTGCAATTGTGGCTGCAATATCTAACTGTTAGCACATTAGACGAGCATAGCATATACACATGTATTGCAGCTTCTTACAGAGATAAATTATGGTATTGTGGTACCATCTTTGCGGCCATAACAGAGCATCCCATGGAGTATACTCAACTTTTGTTTTCAGAAGAACCACACATGGTTCTTCTTAACAAAATTTCTCAATTGAATGCTTGGAATACGTAACATAACTCCTGCAATGCCTGTGATCACGAAATTTTCTTTGTGGCTGCAACTACTTTCAAAACCTTGGCATTAATATCTACGGAATCAATTTATATGAACAAGAATAAATGTAAGAGGCAAAGTGCTAGCTTGGGCCCTTGATGACCTATCATTTTCGTTGTTATCGTTGCTGCTATGTTCTCTTTTTCACTCATTTAGTGATATGTAACAGTTATCATTAGATATCCAATGCAATGCCAAGATATATTATATGAATTACATTCTTTGTATGCTTTCTTCTTCTTATTGCAGCTTCTCCTTTTGATTTGAAGCTTAAAATTTCTAAGCAATTTGTTATTGAATCTTATGCCCATCGCAGATCCTTTTACTTTGTGGTCCCCCAGGGCTTGGAAAGACCACTCTTGCTCATGTTGCTGCTAAGCACTGTGGATATAGAGTTGTGGAGGTTTGTGTGCTTACTTCTAAGGAGCCATAGGCATGCACAATCATGGTTGCTTGAGGTGGTCTTATTATTACTTTTAAAACTGCTAAGATTTTCAACATGTCTCTACAAGTGTTGAATAGTAATGCATTGATGAATATGAGTTTTAGGATGAGAATTTATCATAGGAATCTTGTGGTGATCCTAGGATTTTTAGTTTATATCTTCAAGATATTTGTTTATATATTTTTCTCCATTGTACTGAGATTTTGGATCCCCACTCATTATGCTACAGTTTATCACAGTACATTCTCTATTTATTATTTGAAACATCCTTATTGTGTTTTTACTTACTAAAAGTTTTGATATTGTAGGTCAATGCTAGTGATGATAGATCCTTGTCTAGCATAGAAGCTAAAATCCTTGATGTGGTCCAGATGAATTCTGTGATTTCTGACTCAAAGCCCAAGTGTTTGGTTAGTGATGGTGTTCCAAGTTGGACTTGTTTGCTTATGTGTGATATGCATGATGAACAATTTATTTCTTCAGGTGATTGATGAAATCGATGGAGCTCTTGGTGAAGGAAAAGGTGCTGTGGAGGTTATTCTGAAAATGGTACGGGGAAACATTTCTTCTATTTCTGGTGACACCTGTCAGATGAATAGCTCAGGGTCTTCTTTTTGTTTGTTCATGTTTTCTGCTCATTAAACTTGCTACTTTTCTTCTTATCTTTTTCTTTTGCATTTCTCACTCTTACTGGCAAACTTCTTTCGTGCTTGATTCTACCAGTTTGTGCTACCGTGATTGTAGTGTCATAATGATGTGCTTTGTGGCTTTTGGGTTGGAATCTGATGTTCTCCCCTTGAACCTCCAAAATATATACATGCTAGCACTGGTTAATATTTCGTAAACACTTAGAGAACAAAAGATTGTATTTGTCTATTGTTTTATGTTTTAGAGCAAAGAGCTTAGTGATAGGATGAGTGGGAGTCTAAATTTGTGCGCGATGTTTGATAGGAAATGGAATCTAATACTGATAGTTAAACTTAGTTTAACTTGCAGTTTTCCTGGTAAGCGATGTGGAACAATTGTCATATGATTCTATTAGTCTTAATTAGCAGTATACTACAATTTTAATTGCTTTATTTCAAGTTGAAGTCTTTCCATGCTAGTATGCAGGGTGTAGTAGGATTTCTACCTGGACAAAGAAACACTTTTGTTCCTATTAGGAAATTAGTCTAGACCTTAATAAATAAGGGTTTAGCCTCAATGTAAAGCATATTCTAGTTATTTGTTAATTGATCTTGAAGACTTTGCTTCCTAATCTTGGTTTTTTTGTCTGTACTCTGCTTTTTCTTCGGTTTTGTTCTGAACATCCTCTTCCCCTTAGATTCAACTTCTATCGCTGTTTCTCTCTTTAATGTCTACATTTCTTCCCCTATTTCCTAACAAGTACAACTTGTCCTACATCAACAACATTTGCTGGTATATTGCGTTTCAACCAATAAAGCTATTTAAGATTCCTACTGGGTGCAACATTTTTAACAAGTGAATTTCTTTGACCATTGAATCATCCCTGGACTTGTCACCTGACAAGGATACTGTACATAACTCTTTCTCTCATATGGTTTTATATGAATTTGAATATCTTCTTTTCTTGGAATTCAAACTCTTTAAAGGATATGAACATGCAATGTGAGTTTAAATTCATGATTTACAACATATATTGCACTTGTATGCTCTTGCAGGTTTCTAAAGAAAGGAATTCAGATACTGCAAAGGAAAATGTTGCTGAAGAAGAGAACACCCGAAGTATATCCTCGAAAAAGAGGCTGCGAAAAACAGTGTCACTGTCAAGACCTGTAAGTTTGAAATGATCCTAAAGAAACATTTAATGGTAAATTCTTTTCTTTATAAATTGTAACGTTTATAATTGGCTTTCTATGTAGGTGATTTGCATATGCAATGACCTATATGCACCTGCACTAAGACCTTTACGTCAGGTAGCAAAGTAAGTTTTTGCTTTTAAAGAAATCTTCTACCAGAGTCTAAGAAATAATTCTTTGATTGCTGAGTCTCATTGTTTCCTAGTTTATTAGGAATAACAAAAACTATTTTGTTGCATTTAGCATTGCTTTTTGAACTGCTTTAGGGGGTTAAAGGCAGGTTTGCACAGAAAAAAGAAGAAGCAGAACTTCAGTTGATTGGTTAATTTTCATGACGACGCACTTTTCTTTACATGTTTCTTTCCAAACCATTATTTGAGGAAAACCTACTATTAACCAAGACTATAATGAACTTATTTTTACGTTATTTGTGACTTCAATCTTTAGCTTGTTATTAATAATCTTTATTCTTTTTTAACCTTTATTGTTTACTTATATAATACCTTTATCAAATATGCCAGATTGTTTTATTTTCCAAATAATTTCACAACATTGTTTTATAATGATTACCAAGCAAGCAGTTAATTGCTTTTGTCAACGCACTTCTATCTAAAGCACTTGTCTGGGATGTTAAGTTCTTTCCAATGTTGTTATAGTTAAACTACCTGCACTGATACTAGTTGATTCAATCTGGGATTAAGTGTATTTTTCTTCTTCTACGATACAGATTTTCTATTTGAGATTGCTAGAGTTATGGCTTTTCTTGATATCTTGATGCATTTTGATGCTATGGACCTACGTTTACCTGATAGCTATATTTTGCTTTATCGGTCAATTGGTACATTTCATCAATGTGTTAATTCTTAAGGGTTTAAACTTGTTACTATATTGGCAATTTCTTTTTGAAAATTTGCAGGGTCCATATATTTGTTCAACCGACAGTCAGTCGAGTGGTTAACAGGTAATGGGTTTTTGATAATTTATATATATTTATGTTATTTCAAGTGTGCTAATTGAAGCTTCCATATTGATCACAGTACCTGCTTACTTAATTTTCAATGTACCTTCCTAGTTTTTCTTCAGACCTATGCATTTTTGTTAAAAGCTATGAGCTTAAGCTTGGCAACTTTACTCTCAATTACAAAATTTAATCAAATGTGTTGTATCCATGCTTTTCTATTAGCTTAAGGTTTGATTCTTTAACGTCAGCCTAGAGAATTTATATTTCTTTACTATCATGTTTTCCTTTAACAAAGACAATACGAGCAGTGTACAAGACTGAACATGAAAATCACTCCTGGGTTAACACTTCAAATTGTAAATGAACTCCTGGAGAAGTAATGGGACATTATATTACCATAGGAGCAAGAAGAAGCAAAATAGGGACATGGACAGTAACAATGTACTTGTATCTCCAAGGATTGTGAGAATATGAAACCTTAGTGAATCTCTTCAGCTGAAATATGGACCTTACAAGAACAAAGCTTACTAAAGCTTCAAATGAATATCAGCCAACCCAAAGAACTTCTCTCATGAGGTACTAAAAATTTGTAATTCTGCGAAGAATTGAATTCTAATAATCAAAATCCTTTAAAATGCCTTATTTAAATATTATTTGATAAGTCATTGCAGTGCATATTTCAACATATTTATCCATTCACTCTTATATGTCCTCTACTTTCATAGTTTAATGCATGTAACGGCATAGATCATCTTAGTGAAATGGACCTTAGGTTATCACGAGATTCAACAGTGATTCTCGGATATTCTTTTCTGTTAGGCGGTAGGGAAAACACTTTGAAATGTGCTGAAAAGTAATTTAAAATGCCTACACCAGGAATATGTTATGCATTTTAACTAGCAATTTTTTAATTGTTTCATAGTTTAAAGGAAGTCATCTAGTTAAGTATACCTTAAAGGAAAGATCTTTCAGTTAATAAAAGTTTCTCCTTGTCTCTTTTCTAATGAGGAGATGGGAAGGAACATAGAAGCTTTTCTGAAAACATTTCAGAAAGAAGTAAACAAATATAATAAATATAATGTTAGGAACCTAACTTCAGAATACTGGAATAGTATGAATCGTACTATATTATTGTAGTATAATAGTGACGTATAT
>JANVCL010010523.1:0-11164 GCA_026546855.1 Erythroxylum incrassatum
ACTTTGTCTGTGTTTCCCCATTTCTTCTATGTTTTGTGCTTTTTTTGTATTTTGCACTTCTTCTGTGATTTGAGCTTCTTCTGTGTTTTTCGCTTGTTCTGTGTTTTGCACTTGTTCCGTGTTTTGTGCTTCTTCTGTGTTTTGCGCTTCTTCTGTATTTTGCGCTTCTTCTGTGATATGTGTTTAATTGTTGATATTTTTAATCATTTACACTTAGTAATTATTGACATAAAAATGCTTAAGATACTCACTTTAATTTATATTTGATTTTAGGTACAATTTGAAAGAAAAGAAATGAAAGTGAGTCGAAAGTACTGCGTTTGGGTTATTTTCTGAAGATTCATATTCACTTGTCTTCGTTGAAAAAATAAATAAATATTGGAGCAAGAGAAGACAAAATGAAACATAAAATTCATAGAAGAGGGCTGGCTTTTTAATAGAAGGCATTGTAAAATTAGCAACAAGGGGAGACGCCACAAAGGAACGACGACGTTAGAGTAGCGTGCTGTGGTGAATGACAGCTGGAGAAATGCACAACACCGATAGGAGCAAATTAAAAAGGAATCACAATTCATCTCCAAATCAACATATAGAGGACGACGTCGCAAACAAGCAACACGCAACGTGGAAGCAAGGGTGAGAGCATTGAATAGTAAAGAGTAGAGACACTAAACAGTAGAGGAACGTGACAACGCATAGGGACAAAATTTAAATAGACAAGCGTTGGAGTGAGCATGCACAAGACTCGTTAGCGCTATAGAGAACAGGGGTAAGCTTAAACGGTCCATAAATCAGTAAAAACAGTAGCGCAAAGCATTGGTGGGTGGCGTTAGAGTAAATGGAAAGTGAAGAGAGATCACACTACAGTGGAGCTAAAAAGGAAGCCAAGTTGAAGAAAGAGCGATCAGTATCAGTATCAGTATCAGTGCGAGCGTTGGAGAGCTTCTCTCACTAAGGTTTCCACCTTAGTTTTCATCCACCTTGCTACCTCTTCTTGCTTCGGTTTTTTGCTTCCCTCATGACTACCCTTAGCTTGTTGCCTTCGATTTGTATTTCCTCATTGAATATCTTTCAGATCTTGCCCTTGCATTTTGTGCTACTCTTTGGATATTTGATGCTAAGTTCTTGTGAGTTACACTACCTGCTGATTTTGGTGCTCCCTTTCCTCTTTTCGTCGGATCTGCCTGGTCTTCATTCTTTCCGCGCATTCTACAGCTTGAGCTTGTGTTGCTTAAGATCCAGAGCGCGGTCCTCGGGTGCTATCGCACGACGTCAGTCTATCCCTGGCACAGACACTCCTCCTGGCTAGCCTTGCTCTTGACTACTCTTCAGCCAACCACTAAGGATGACCAAGAAGAAACAACATGGGAGGGACATTACCATGGAGATTATCCTAGGCTTGCAATCACCGTCCAAGGATGAAGAATATGCGGGTAAGTCTAAGAAGAAGTCCTTGGTAAGTCCATCTACTACTGATCCGGGGGATGAAGTAGCATCCACGGAGAATGAAGAATCTGATGCCGACAGTGATGGAAATGCTAGCAATGGGACCTCTTCAAATGTCGACAGCTCCAACAGCTCACAGGAAGAAGATACACCCCATGTGCTCGACAAAAAGTCCTCTGCCAAATCTAAACCCTCTTATGCTGGATTATTAAAAAACAACCATGTGCTCACTCATGGGTTTCAATTGGAGCACAAGGTTGTAGCCGACATTGTTCAAATGTCACCTGAAGGTTTTCGGCCTATTAAGGAAGCATGGGGTTATTGCTTGGTTGGCCGATTTTCAGGTATGAAAGCAGTAGAGGGAATGATAGCAATTGGGGGGTTCCATGTCGTCTCCTCCCTCATGATCAAGGCTGGTTAATTTTCAAGTTCTCCAATGAAGATGATCGCACAACTGTTTTGATGGGAGGCCCCTATACTCCCATCAAAACCTTGTTGCTTAAAGAATTGAGTAAAGGCTTTGCCTTTAACAACGATGAATTTCTAAAAATTCCCATTTGGATTAAGCTCCCAAATGTCCCCCTTGACTTTTGGCATGTGGATGCCCTCCCCAAGTTGGGATCGAGGTTAGGAAAGCCCACTTGCACAGATCAAATTACTGGCCAGTGTTCTAGAATTATGAATCTTCTGTGTTTCTCCACTTCTTCTGTGATTTGTGAATCTTCTGTGTTTTACACTTCTTTTAAATTTTGCGTTTCTTCTGTGTTTTGCGCATCTTCTGTGTTTTGCACTTCTTCTATTTTTTACGCTTCTTCCATATTTCTCCACTTCTTCTGTGTTTTGCGCTTCTTTTGTGTATCTGTACTTCTTCTATGTTTTGTGCATCTTCTGTGTTTTGCGCTTCTGCTGTGTATCTCCACATCTTCTATGTTTTGCGCATCTTCCGTGTTTTGTGCATTTTTTGTGTTTTGTGCATCTTCTGTGTTTCTCCATTTTTTATGTGTTTTCCGCATCTTTTGCGTTTCGGACTTCTTCGGTGTTTTGCGCTTCTTTTGTATTTCTCCACTTTCTTTGTGTTTTGTGCTTTTTCTGTATTTTGCGCTCCTTCTGTGTTTTTTGCTTCTTTTGTGCTTCTCCACTTCTTTTGTGTTTTGCACATCTTATGTATTTTGCGCATCTTCTGTAGTTTCTGCATCTTCTGCATTTCTACTCTTTTTCTATGTTTTGTGTTTCACCTGTGCTTTGTGCATCTTCCATGTTTTGCGCTTCTTTTGTGTTTCTCCACTTCTCCCATGTTTTGCGCATCTTATGTGTTTTGCGCTTCTTCTGTGATTTACGCTTCTTCAGTGTTTTACGCTTCGTTTGTGTTTCACCATTTCTTCTGTGTTTGTGTTTTTTTGTGTTTTGCGCTTCTTCTATATTTTGTGCTTTTTCTGTGTTTTGCGCATCTTTTGTGTTTTGCGCTTCGTCTGTGTTTCCCCATTTCTTTTGTGTTTTGCGCTCACTTTTTTGTGTTTTGTGCTTCTTCTGCGTTTTGCGCATCTTCTGTGTTTTGAGCTTCTTCTTTGTTTCTCCACTTTTTTGTGATTTCAAATTTTTCTGTGTTTTCCGCTTCTTCTGTGTTTTAAGTTTCTTCTATGTTTTACGCTTATTCTGTGTTTTGTACTTCTTCTGTGTTTTGTGTTACTTTTGTGTTTCTCCATTTCTTTGGTGTTTTGCGCTTCTTCGATATTTTGCGCTTCTTCTGTGTTTTACGCTTCTTCTGTGCTTTGCATATCTTTAGTGTTTTACATATCTTCTGTGTTTTGCATTTCTTCTATTTTTCTCCACTTCTTCTATCTTTTGCACTTTTTTGTGTTTTGTGTTTTTCATCTGTTTTGCGCTTCTCCTGTATTTTGTGCTTTTTCTATGTTTTGCGCTTCTTCTGTGTTTTGCGCTTCTCCTTTGTTTTGCGCTTCTTCTGTGTTTTGCGCTTCTCCTTTGTTTTGCGCTTCTTCTGTGTTTTGTGCTTCTTCAATATTTCTACTCTTCTTATATGTTTTGTGTTTCATCTATGTTTTTTTCTTCTTCAGTGTTTTGCGCTTCTTCTGTGTTTCTCCACTTCTTCTGTGTTTTGCACATCTTCTGTGTTTTGCGCTTCTTCTATATTTTGCATTTCTTCTGTGTTTTGCATATCTTCTGTGTTTTGCGCATCGTCTGTGATTTGCGCATCTTCTGTGTTTTGTGCATCTTTTGTGTTTTCGGCTTCTTCGGTGTTTTGCTCTTGTTCTGTATTTGTCCACTTCTTTTGTGTTTTGCGCTTCTTCGGTGTTTTGCGCTTCTTCTTTGTTTTCCACTTCTTCTATGATTTGCTCATCTTTTGTGTTTTGCGCTGCTTTTATTTTTTACGCTTCTTCCATTTTTCTCCACTTCTTCTATGTTTTGCGCTTCTTTTGTGTATCTACACTTCTTCTATGTTTTACGCATCTTCAGTGTTTTGCGCTTCCGCTGTGTATCTCCACATCTTATCTGTTTTGCGAATCTTCCATGTTTTACGCATTCTTTGTGTTTTATGCATCTTCTATGTTTCTCCATTTTTCTGTGTTTTGCGCATCTTTTGCGTTTTGGGCTTATTCGGCATTTCGCACTTCTTCTGTATTCTTCTGTATTTTTCCACTTCTTTTGTGTTTTTCGCTTTTTCTGTGTTTTGTGTTCCTTCTGTGTTTTGCGCTTTTTCTGTGTTTCTCCACTTCTTCTGTGTTTTGCGCATCTTCTGTATTTTGCACTTCTTCTGTGATTTGTGCTTCTTCTCCATTTCTACTCTTTTTCTATATTTTTTGTTTCACCTATGTTTTGTGTTTCTTCCATGTTTTGCGATTCTTTTGTGTTTTCCAATTCTTCTGTGTTTTACGCTTCATCTATGTTTTGCGCTTCTTCTGTGTTTCTCCACTTCTTCTGAGTTTGGCGAATCTTCTGTGTTTTGTACTTTTTCTGTGTTTTACAGTTCTTCCGTGTTTTGCGAATCTTCTGTGTTTTGCGTTTCTTCTGTGTTTTTCCACTTCTTCGGCGTTTTACACATCTTCTGTGTTTTGCGCATCTCTGTGTTTTTCACTTCTACTATATTTTGCATTTCTTCAGTGTTTTACGCATCTTCTGTGTTTTGCGCATCGTCTGTGTTTTGCACATCTTCTGTGTTTTTCTACTTCTTCTGTGTTTTCGGCTTATTCGGTGTTTTGCGCTTGTTCTATATTTCTCCATTTCTTTTTTATTTTGCGCTTTGTCTGTGTTTTGCGCTTCTTCAGTGTTTTGCGCTTATTCTTTATTTCTCCACTTCTTCTGTGATTTGCTTATCTTTTGTGTTTTTCGCTTCTTCTGTATTTTGCGCTTCTTCTATATTTTGCGCATCTTCTGTGTTTTGCGCTGCTTCTGTTTTTTACACTTCTTCCAATGTTCTCCACTTCTTCTGCGTTTTGCGCTTCTTCTGTGTATCTACATTTCTTCTATATTTTGCGCATCTTCAGTGTTTTGCACTGTGTATCTCCACATCTTATCTGTTTTGCGCATCTTCCATGTTTTGCGCATTCTCTGTGTTTTGTGCATCTTCTGTGTTTCTCCATTTTTTGTGTTTTGCGCACCTTTTGCATTTCAGGCTTCTTCGGTGTTTTGTGCTTCTTCTTTATTCTTCTGCATTTCTCCACTTCTTTTGTGTTTTTTGCTTTTCTGTGTTTTGCGCTCCTTTTGTGTTTTGCACCTTTTTTGTGTTTCTCCACTTCTTCTGTGTTTTGCGCATCTTCTGTATTTTGCGCTTCTTCTGTGGTTTGTGCTTCTTCTGCATTTATACTGTTTTTCTATATTTTGTGTTTCACATGTGTTTTGTGCTTCTTCCATGTTTTGCGCTTCTTTTGTGTTTCTCCACTTCTTCTGTGTTTTGAGCATCTTCTGTGTTTTGTGCTTTTCCTGTTTTGTGCTTATTCTGTGTTTTGCGCGTCTTAGGTGCTTCTCCACTTCTTTTGTGTTTTACGCTTCTTCTGTGTTTTGCCATCTTCTATGTTTTGTGCTTATTCTGTATTTTGCGCTTCTTCGGTGCTTCTCCACTTCTTCTATATTTTGCACAACTTTTGTATTTTGCGAATCTTCTGTGTTTTGCGCTTCTTCTGTGTTTTACGTTTCTTCTGTGTTTTGCTAATCTTCTGTGTTTTGCACTTTTTATGTGTATTGCACTTCTTCTTTTGTGTATTCCTTCTTTTTTCTCCACTTCTTCTGTGTTTTGCGTTTCTTCTGTGTTTCTCCACTTCTTCTGTATTTTGCACATCTTCTGCGTTTTGCACTTCTTCTGTGTTTTGTGCTTCTTTTATATTTCTACTCTTTTTTATGTTTTGAGCTTCATTTGTGCCTTGTGGTTTTTCTGTGTTTTGCGCTTCTTCTGAGTTTCTCCACTTCTTTTATGTTTTGCGCATCTTCTGTAATTTACGCTTCTTTTGTGTTTTGCCCTTCTTTTGTGCTTCGCATTTCTTTTATGTTTTATGCTTCTTCTGTGTTTCTCCACTTCTTCTAGATTTTGTGCCTCTTCAATGTTTTGCATTTCTTATGTGTTTCTCCATTTCTTCTGTGTTTTGTGCATATTTTTTGTTTTGGGCTTCTTCGATGTTTTGCGCTTCTTCTGTATTTCTTCACTTCTTTCGTGTTTTGCGCTTTTTCTATGTTTTGCCTTTCTTCTGTGTTTCTTCACTTCTTCTATGTTTTGCGCATCTTCTCTGTTTGGCGCTTCTTCGATCTTTTATGCTTCTTTGATGCTTCTCTACTTCTTAAGTGTTTTGCGCTACTTTTGTATTTCTTTACTTCTTCTGTATTTAACGCTTCTTCTGTGATTTGCATTTCTTCTGTGTTTCTTCACTTTTTCTGTGTTTTGCTTCTTTTGTGTTTCAACACTTCTTCTGTGTTTTGCGCTTCTTTTGTGTTTTGTGCTTCTTCTTTATTTCTACTCATCTTCTATGTTTTGTGTTTCATCTGTGTTTTATGCTTATTCTGTATTTTGTGCTTCTTCTGTGCCTTTCCACTTCTTCTGTGTTTTGCGCATCTTTTGTGGTTTGCGCTTCTTTTGTGTTTTGCGCATCTTCTATGTTTTGCGCTTCTTTTGTGTTTTGCGCTTCTTTTGTGTTTTACGCTTCTTCTGTGTTTTGCGTATCTTCCGTGTTTTGCGCTTCTTCTATGTTTTGTGCTTATTCTGAGTTTTGCATATCTTTTGTGTTTTACGCACCTTTTGTGTTTTGTGCTTCTTCTGTGTTTTGCATTTCTTCTGTTTTTCTCCACTTCTTTTGTGTTTTGTGCTTCTTCTGTGTTTCTCTACTTCTTCTATGTTTTGCGCTTCTTCTGTGCTTTACGCTTCTTTTGTGTTTTGCGCTTCGTCTATGTTTTTCCACTTCTTCTATGTTTTGCGCTTTTTTGTGTTTTGTGCTTCTTCTGTGTTTTGTGTTTTTTTTGTGTTTTGCGCATCTTTTGTGTTTTGAGCTTTGTCTGTGTTTCCCCACTTCTTCTATGTTTTGCGATTTTTTTGTGTTTTGCGCTTCTTTTATGTTTCTCCACTTCTTTTGTGATTTCAACTTTTTCTGTGTTTTGCGATTCTTCTGTGTTTTGATCTTCTTCTATGTTTTGTGCCTGTTCTGTGTTTTTCACTTATTCCATGTTTTGTGTTTCTTCTGTGTTTTGCGCTTCTTCTGTATTTTGTAGTTCTTCTGTATTTTGCGGATCTTCTGTGTTTTGTGCTTCTTCTATTTTCTCCACTTTTTCTGTGTTTTGTGCATCTACTGTGTTTCTCCACTTCTTCTGTGTTTTGTACTTTTTTCTGTAATTTGCGCTTCTTTTGTGTTTCTACACTTCTTCTGTGTTTTTCGCTTCTTCTGTGTTTCTCCACTCCTTGTTTGTTTGACACTTCTTCATTGTTTTCCACTTATTATGTGTTTTGTGCTTCTTTGATGTTTCTCCACTTCTTTTGTGTTTTGCGCGTCTTCTGTATTTTGCGTTTATTCTGTGTTTTGCGCTTCATATATGCTTTGCGCTTCTACTATGTTTCTTCACTTTCTTCTGTGTTTTATGCTTTCTCTGTGTTTTCCAATTCTTCTGTGATTTTCACTTCTTCTGTATTTTGTGCATCTTTTGTGTCTTGTGCTTCTTCTGTGTTTCTTCACTTCTTCTGTGATTTGAGCGTATTAAGTGTTTTGTGCATCTTATGTGTTTTTTGCATCTTCTGTGTTTTGCACTTCTTCTGTGTTTCTCCATTTCTTCTGAGTTTTGCGAATCTTCTGTGTTTTACGTTTCTTCTATGTTTTACGCTTCTTTTGTGTTTTGCAAATCTTCCGTGTTTTGCACTTCTTCTGTGCATTGCGCTTCTTCTTTTGTGTATTCCTTCTTTTTTCTCCATTTTTCTGTGTTTTGCGTTTCTTCTGTGTTTCTCCACTTCTTCTGTGTTTTGCACATCTTATGCATTTTGCGCTTCTTCTATGTTTTGTGCTTCTTTTGTATTTCTACTCTTTTTCTATGTTTTGAGCTTCATTTGTGCCTTGTGGTTCTTCTGTGTTTTGCGCTTCTTCTGAGTTTCTCCACTTCTTTTATGTTTTGCGCATCTTTTGTAATTTACGCTTCTTTTGTGTTTTGCCCTTCTTTTGTGC
This sequence comes from Erythroxylum incrassatum, assembly GCA_026546855.1. NCBI lineage: Eukaryota > Viridiplantae > Streptophyta > Magnoliopsida > Malpighiales > Erythroxylaceae > Erythroxylum > Erythroxylum incrassatum. Next base: position 8,091 of record JANVCL010010523.1, read on the forward strand.
TTCGCATTTCTTTTGTGTTTTATGCTTCTTCTGTGTTTCTCCACTTCTATATTTTGGGCATCATCAATGTTCTGCACTTCTTATGTGTTTCTCCATTTCTTCTGTGTTTTGTGCATATTTTTTGTCTTGGGCTTCTTCGGTATTTTGCGCTTCTTCTGTATTTCTTCACTTCTTTCGTGTTTTGCGCTTTTTCTATGTTTTGTCCTTCTTCTGTGTTTCTCCACTTCTTCTATGTTTTGCGCATCTTCTATCTTTTATGCTTCTTCTATGCTTCTCTACTTGTTAAGTGTTTTGCGCATCTTCTGCATTCTCTACTTCTTCTGTATTTTACACTTCTTCTGTGCTTTACGTTTCTTTTGTGTTTCTTTACTTTTTTGTGTTTTGTGTTTCTTTTGTGTTTCAACACTTCTTCTGTGTTTTGCGCTTCTTTTGTGTTTTGTGCTTCTTCTTTATTTCTACTCATCTTCTATGTTTTGTGTTTCATCTGTGTTTTATGCTTATTCTGTGTTTTGTGCTTCTTCTGTGCCTCTCCACTTCTTCTGTATTTTGCGCATCTTTTGTGTTTTGCGCATCTTCTGTGTTTTGCGCTTCTTTTGTGTTTTTCGCTTCTTCTGTGTTTTACGTATCTTCCGTGTTTTACTCTTCTTCTATGTTTTGTGCTTATTCTGAGTTTTGCGCATCTTCTGTGTTTTACGCACCTTCTGTGTTTTGTGCTTCTTCTATGTGTTGCATTTCTTCTGTTTTTCTCCACTTCTTTTGTGTTTTGCTTTTCTTCTATGTTTTGTACTTCTTCTGCGTTTCTCCACTTCTTCTATGTTTTGCACTTCTTCTGTGTTTTACGCTTCTTCTGTGTTTTGCGCTTCGTCTATGTTTTTTCACTTCTTCTATGTTTTGCACTTTTTTGTGTTTTGTGCCTCTTCTATGTTTTGTGCCTTTCTACGTTTTGCGCATCTTCTGTGTTTTGCGCTTCTTTTGTGTTTTGAGCTTTGTCTGTGTTTCTACACTTCTTCTGTGTTTTGCGCTTTTTCTGTGTTTTGCGCTTCTTTTATGTTTCTCCACTTCTTTTGTGATTTCAACTTTTTCTGTGTTTTGCGCTGCTTCTGTGTTTTGCACCTGTTCTGTGTTTTGCACCTGTTCCATGTTTTGTGCTTCTTCTGTGTTTTGCGCTTCTTCTGTATTTTGTGCTTCTTCTGTGTTTTGCGCATCTTCTATGTTTTGCGCTTCTTTTGTTTTCTCCACTATGTGTTTTGTGCATCTACGATGTTTCTCCACTTCTTCTGTGTTTTGCGCTTTTTCTGTAATTTGCACTTCTTCTATGTTTCTGCACTTCTTCTGTGTTTTTCGCTTCTTCTGTGTTTCTCCACTCCTTGTGTGTTTGGCGCTTCTTCATTGTTTTCCATTTCTTCTTTGTTTTCCCCTTATTCTATGTTTTGCGCTTCTTCGATGTTTCTCCACTTCTTTTGTGTTTTGCACGTCTTCTGTATTTTGCGTTTATTCTGTGTTTTGCGCTTCATATATACTTTACGCTTCAACTGTGTTTCTTCACTTTCTCTATGTTTTCCACTTCTTCTGTGTTTTTCACTTATTCTGTGTTTTGCGCATCTTTTGTGTTTTGCGCTTCTTCTGTGTTTCTCCACTTCTTCTGAGTTTTGCGCATCTTTTGTGTTTTGCGCATCTTCTGTGTTTTATGATTCTTCTTTGTTTTGCATTTCTTCTGTTTTTCTTCACTTCTTCTGTGTTTTTCGTTTCCTCTGTGTTTCTCCAATTCTCATGTTTTTTGCGCATCTTCTGTATTTTGCACTTCTTCTGTGTTCTGTGCTTCTTCTGTATTTCTCCTCTTCTTTTTTGTTTTACGCTTCATCTGTGTTTTATGCTAATTCTACGTTTTGCACTTCTTCTGTGTTTCTCCACTTGTTCTATGTTTTGCGCTTCTTCTGTGTTTTGCGCTACTTCTATGTTTCTCCACTTCTTATGTGTTTTGCGCTACTTCTATGTTTTTGCGCTTCTTCTGTATTTTGCCCTTCTTCTGTGTTACTTCATTTCTTTTGTGTTTTGCACTTCTTCTGTGTTTTGAGCTTTGTCTGTGTTTCCCCACTTCTTCTATGTTTTGCGCTTTTTCTGTGTTTTGCGCTTCTTTTATGTTTCTCCACTTCTTTTTTGATTTCAACTTTTTCTGTGTTTTGTGCCTGTTTTGTGTTTTGCACTTGTTTCGTGTTTTGTGCTTCTTCTATGTTTTGCGCATCTTCTGTGTTTTGCGCATCTTCTGTTTTCTCCACTCTATGTTTTATGCATCTACGATGTTTCTCCACTTTTTCTTTGTTTTGCGCTTTTTCTGTAATTTGCACTTCTTCTGTGTTTCTGCACTTTTTCTGTGTTTTCTTCTTCTTTTGTGTTTCTCCACTCCTCGTGTGTTTGGAGCTTCTTCATTGTTTTTCATTTCTTCTTTGTTTTCCCCTTATTCTGTGTTTTGCGCTTCTTCGATGTTTCTCCACTTCTTTTGTGTTCTGCGCGTCTTCTGTATTTTGCGTTTATTCTGTGTTTTGCGCTTCATATATGCTTTATGCTTCAACTGTGTTTCTTCACTTTCTCTTAACGGACATTCTCGAGTCATTTGGCCTCCTAAGCCCGATACATGTCCGATAAACGGGCATGCATGTCCGTTAACGAAAGATTGTGATTTTTCACACTGTTAGAGGCCGAATCAGATTTTATGGTCTTAACGAGAGTTGTAGCTCTAGATGTCTTCTTTTTAATGATCTAAAAACGAAATCAATCAGAGATTTGTGGTGAGAGTTATGGCATTCGCGCCAAGATAGGTTCAAATCGATTAGGGTATGAACATGTTTGATTCCTTTGATCATAACTCCCTCATCCGACCTCCTATTGAAGTGATTCTTGGACCAATGGATTTCTAAGACATGTATCTATCTCTCCATGAAAATGGTATCATTTGTAGTTGTATCAAGAGAGTTTGCATTAGAATAAGTGAAGGGTCAAGTTGAAGGGCATAATTGGAGTATGAGCACATTTTGATATTTTAAGCATATCTTGAGCTATAGAGCTCTAATTGAGTT
>JANVCL010010802.1:0-11142 GCA_026546855.1 Erythroxylum incrassatum
ATGTGTTTGGATTCCAGACGGGAGGTCCGATAATTTTTAGTTTTGTTTGGGATTATAGAAGTGTGTGTTATCATTTGCAGATTTTGGGTTTTTTAAAATACGGCCGTTATGTTGCCAAAATTTTTTATGGCAAAGAATAGGAATAAGAATAAGTTTTGTTAAAGATTAGATTGAGTTTAAGACGAATTTTATGAATTGAGTTTTATTTGAGGATGAAATTTCCAGTGGGAAAATTATATTGTTTTGATTTGTATAAGATTGAATAAAGAGAAAAGAATTGAATAATATGAAAAAATAAGTTTAAGTTTGTCGGATGTCGAAAATTTGTTCATTCGATTGAACCATTTGTTTGCTCCGTTTTCGATTTGCTTTTGATAAGTTCCGCCTCGAAATCCATTCCTTCGATGTCCGCTTGCGATTTTGTTTCCACATTTTGTTATCCGATTTTCTGATTTGATTCGTTTTGATTCGATACTTTCGCTTTGTGTTCCGCTTTATGACTTCCGATCTGTTCGTTTGGTTCGCTAATTTTGTTTTTCATTTTTTGTTTTTTTCGGTTGGGGTTCGATTTCGAGATCGGGTCCCAACACAGTCTAGGAAAAATGTTAAATGGCAAGGCAAGTCGACACATGACATTATAAATAAGTGACACATAATAGTAGAATTTAGTAACAAATGGCTTAGAGATTGATTGAAAAATGGCTTAAAGATTGAGTGACAAATGGACTAGGTATTTGAGTGACTTTTGGTAGCTTAAGTAGAAGACATGTAGCATGTGTCTCTACTTGATAAGTGTCTCAACACTCACCATACACCTACCCCACACGATAGACACGTATGGCATAACCATCTTCTCTTTTGTTTTTACTACATGCTATCATCTTCTTCTTATTGCCAACACACACACACACACACAACCCTTACAACTTTGAGTTTTTGCCTAAATTTTGCACTTTGCCACTCCAATATTCTATTGTCTTCCTCTTGTTTTTGAAACCCATTCATATTCCCACCTTGTTCTTGGAGTTGTGTTTGCATGCTTGGAAGGCTAGGTTAGCTTGATAATTGAGGAGGCTTTTGAGCTAAACAAGTAAGTGAATTACTGACCAATTGTGACATATATTAGCATAACATTTATGATGATTGTTTAGGGATGGATTGATTACGATAATGGTGTTTAATGGGTGATGGGATACTGATGAATAAATGGTTACAATCATTTTATGTTTTTGTGTTCATGAAAAATAATAGTTTATGAGCTATTGTATGGATGATTTGAGTTAGGATTTGAGGCGAAATTGATGTGGAATTGAGGTATAATTTATGGACTATTATGAAGGTGTTTACAATTATGAAAAATTAGAGATGTATGTGTATGTGTAAGAAGTGATTGTTAATGACAAAAATGAGCAAAGTTTAATGAACCTTAATGTGATCAAGATGCAAGCGAGATGATCTGTAATAAAGTAGGTTTAAAGGGATTGTAATATGGAAAATTCAAGTGTTTGGTATGTTTCTAATTTTGATACATTCGTGCAGAATTGGGGGAAACAATGTAGTACACGATTGTGGCCTAGTTATTTAGGTTATGTCACGATCGTGGCATAATCCCCGAGGTCATGGCCTATTGCACAAGCTTCTATCATGAGCGTGGCATGGTCCCTCCTGATTGTGGCCCTAGTACTGGAAAGTTAACTTTAGCTTTAAGTATTTGTTGAACCAAATAAGGACAAGTCACTCTAATTTGGTGTATTTGGACTTGATTAAGGTTAGGAATGAATCTAGATTGTTACTTGATTAATTAGTAAAGAGTTTGATAAGTTATGGATATATGAACATTGAGGAATATAGCATAAAGAGAATTAGGTAAACGTATAGTTGATGAACAAAAATGAATCAAGATCTTTGCATAAGAATACATACCCGAGAAAATCAATTGAGCATGCATTGAAACATAACACATATACATGTGCATGATTGTATATTCATATGATTCAATAACTTAGTAATGTGTGAAAAATGTATGTATATTGCGTGACTATAGACATATAAGTTGATCGCCAGCATCCAAACATTGTTGGATCATAAAGGCAATAACTTATTTGGAACGTACCGTGAGTTAACCCCCTAGATGTTTCTCACTATGATTGATTTGTTTTTGATTAAATTTTAGTTATTAAATTATTATTTGTATGATTGGTATAATTCTAGACATTATTGGTTCGAGGAGATTGATACTCAGGACTGTATATAGAAGTGCTGTCAAATTTTATGTGTAATGTGGAATGTGTGATCAACTGAAGGATGAATTCCAAACATAGATCTGAAGAATTTGATCTATATCATTAGCACATTGAATGAAAAGTATTGAAAGCATAATATATGAATTGATGCATCTTATTACATTGATATGAATGATCAGATAAAAGACTTGTGACCGGAGTGTCTAACGTGAGAAAGAGCTTTAAGCTCAGGATTATGCACAAAGAGTCACAGGCTCAGATAACAATGAGCTTGATATCCACAACAAATACGGGACAGTAAATGAAATGAGCTCGATATCTAAAACAGATTCGAGACAGTAATTTGGGTTGATAGGCACTTGGTCACAACAAAGCAAAATAAGAAAGAAATCACATGTGCATTTACATATACAATTATACCTATATCAAATGAATGATTATGATGAATTATTGAATTGTTTTGAAATAATGATATGCAATGTTTGTATATAGTACTTGTTGAAATATGACAAAATGCGATGTGGCATTCGATACTGGGTGATGTGATATACTTGTTAAATTAGGTTATATGCTTGTTTTATATTCTAACTGGAGTGAGCACATTGATGATTGTTCACTCACTGAGTTCGCAAACTCATAAAAAATGCAACATTGATTTTTAAGTTCAAGGGAGTTCTAGCTCCTAAAGTGATAGAGCAGGAGAATAGTACTTGCGTTTTTGGCGACAAGAATGGCTCAAAGGTCTGGTAGATAATACTAAGGAGTCTAATTAGAATATTTTGGTTTAGGATCCCATTTCATGTGGCACATTTCGTAACTAAGGTTAAACTCTCAAATGTTATGTAATGTATATACATAAATTGTAAGTTGTAATGACATTGTGTAAATTTGTGTTTGTGAATGAAATGGGAAGTATTGATCATTTTGAAACTTTGCGATATGTGTGATGCTTTAAATAAGTTAATGTGAATGCTCTAACATGGAATTATTGCAGGGCATGTTCTCGAACATCTTCTGGTATATTCTGGCATATGCTTTATGGGTGTGGTATGTTACATTCCACCTTAACTTCATCTTGTTTTGTTTAACTATGACCTAAAGGAAAAACCAGCGCAAATAGAGCTTATTTTTAATTTACGATTAATAGTTTTCAAGAGAGGTATAAGAACAACATCATAATCAAGTATGCTCATTTATGTGTAGGCTGAGATTGAACTGAGAACCAAATTCTAAACTCATTCACCAATCTTATCACTTTTTGACTTTTTGATTTAATTTACTTTCATTAGTTTAATTTTACTTTATTTTTTTATCAATTTCATCCTAACCTACACCCTACATCCTAAACACTGATTCTTTCATTACAAACGCGACACATACACTCCCTGTAGATAAGATTCTTACTCACCACTAGTTTAATTTTTGTATGTAGATTTAGATTTTATTTTCTGATGTGTGCCACATGCATCATTAACCATGCATGACCCAATCAATTTAAGTTTAATGAGCTATCAAGACCTATCAGTAGCAAAGAATTTGATGAAAAGATACCTAAGAGGCTCTGCTTCTAATGTGACCAAAGATATGTTCCAAGCTAAAATTGTAAGAAGAAGCAACTTCACTTATATTTAGTGGAAGGGGAAGAGAATGCCTCAAATACAATTAATAGGGTACAAAAAGAGTGAGTTTTGCTTAAGTTATAATACTACAAACAACACTTGTTATATAGGAGGGTTAACCACAAGCTATCAACATTGTATTATTGTCCTTATAAGATTTTAAAGAAAGCATTATTAGAAGGAACTACTATATGCCCTATCTTTTGTATGTCCAAAAGAGTGTATGAGGAGTGAAGAGCTACTTTTATAAAGCTTTTTTTAACCTTAGTCATTATAAAACATGTTCTATTGAAAAATTTGGGAAAAGGATAGTTAAAAAGACCAGGTGTTAGTGCATTGTTTTGAAGTCACGAGTGAGAGTGCCACTTGTGATTACCTATTTGAGCTCTATAAACTAACCTTGCGGATAAGAAATTAAAGGAGAGGACATAGTTTCAAATTGAAAACGATCATGGAGTTGTTGTGGGAGATTTAAAAGGAGGAAAGCAACAAATTCAATGTTATTATTTTGTATTGTCAATACCTAAAAATGAGTTGTTTAAATAATAGTTAAGCCTAAAAGCTTAGATAGGAGTGATAATAGGTCAGGCCTGATTAGGCTAGAGGCATCCAAGCTCGAGCTAGAGCCAGAGCTCGACCGAGCCTTGATAGCCCAAAGCTCGACTTGGCCCAACCTAACCTGAATTTTTTGTTTTTAAATTAAAAAATACGAAATGACATCATTATGTCAAAAACAACTATGTTTTTTCTATAAGTTTTGGGATTTAGACAGGGGCGAGTCAGGCCTGGGAAGCCCAAGTCCTACTTGATTTTTTAAAAAGAAAAGACACGAGGCTTGTCTTGAGACCCAGTCAAACTAGGCCTAACCTATTCAATTCAGGGCTGATTGGACCTGAATTTATTTGCCACCATTAAGCTTATAAGATGCATGTCTATCCTATATTGGTTATCCCTATATTAAAAAAATTCTACATAGAATCCTTTTGACAATAAATATTTTTAGAAGTTGTTATTCTCTCTTATTTTCTCTCTATAATTTGTTGAGGTTTCTTCCCTCCTACTTTCCCTATGAGTGTGATTGATTTCCTAAAGTCAAATTTCTGAAATAGCATCCTTTATAATTTACGGACGAATTCATACTATATAAACACATATACATGTATATGCAAAGTAAGACACCCAGAACATTGTGTAAGAAATGCAAGATAAAGATGGGATTCAACTGTAGAGGCGGCATTTTGCACTGCAGGTATCGAGCATAAGATGGTAAATACAATGACAGCGTTTTTGCAGACAAGTGTTGGGAATGGTGGGGTTAGCTGCTGTTGTCACTGTGACTCTCGTGAATAAGTCAGCAAACTCACAAGTTTTCTGGGCCATATTTACGCCTACTAGGTGCTGCCATCAAACAGCTCTATACTATTAGTGGTCCTATTCCAATTTATGTGAGTGAGCGGGACGGCCTGTGTACGTCTCTAATCTGAGACTGAGTACCGTTCACCACTCATAACTGAGGTTAGCCCAGAAACTATTTGTTAGTGTACAGGAAGAACTTAAATAACATTGAATCCATAAAAATGATGGTTATATGGTCGACTCCACACCCTAAATTCAATTCTTCAATTATTTCATCTCTTTCTTCTTGGACAAAGTTGCTTTAAAGAGATGGAGGGGTAGCTTCATGCTTTCATTAAATCAACTATAACCACCTGTATTTTTCAACTTTGATGTGAGCTTCAGTTTTAACTTTTTAACAATTCGGCTGATGAGTTATTTATTTGAAGCAATCAACAGTAAACACAGATACCATTAAATAAATAAAATGATTATCTTCTCATATTCTTTTTCTTAAACCACTGCAACAAAGTTGACCATTGGCTATGAAAAAAATCATAACTAAAGGTACAAAAACCATCGCTAATAGTAATTGGTGATGATCTAATTTCGTCACCCAAAATGTCATCAAATCTCTTTAGCTGAAAACTATAGACGACATTTTGTGCTAATTGTCGCTAATAGTTTTTTTGGTACATTTTATTTTCGTGGCAAAAAACTATTAGCAACTTTTTGGGAAATCATTGCTAATTGGTTTGGCTATGCTTATTTTTCGTACCTAAAAACTATTAACTACGTTTCTAGAAACGTAGACACTATTTTTTAGCTATGTTTTCAAGTTTTTATCTAAATTTCAAAAAAATATAGCCCAATGGTTTTAGTTATATTTTAAAAAACGTAGTCAAATGTTTTTAGCTACGTTTTGTAAAATGTAGCCGAATTTTTTATCTATATTTTAACAAAATGTTATACCATTTTGAAATAAATTATTTATTACGTTTTAATCCATATTATTGTATATAATGGATTGATATATTTTTATTGTTTATTTATTCTACAAAAAGTTAATTTGAATCATTGTATATAAAAAATATCATTAAATTTCTTCGTAAAGAACATTTTAATTACAACTTCAACAATTTTTATATACAAAATAATAAATATAGAGATTAGTTTACAAATTATAAATGTTGAGATTACAAAAAAAAATTACAGCATGTCGATGAGCCTGTAATTATCCAAAAAGCTTAGTTAAAGTTAAAATATTGTAATCATTAAAACAATATTGCATAATTAAAGCAAGCATCAAATAACTTTACCGTTCAGACATAATCACTCAATTGTTGCATCTTCTTCGATTCTATAATCCAAGAAAAAGTATTAAATTTAAATTATAATACAAATAGGAATCAAAAGAAAAAAGTATAAAAGATGTGATTACTACCATTCACTTTCATATTCACTACTATTATAATTCGGACCAAGTAGTTTTCTGACGTACTTATCATACTTGGCTAACTTTTTTTGAGTATGTTGTAATTCAACATTCAATGTCTTGTTTTCCTCTTGAAGTTGTTGAAGGTATGTGGATCTTGATGGGGTTTAAACATTTGGCTTAGGGCCAAAGCCAAGATTTTGATATAACCAGAACATGTACCAAGCATAGTATTGTAAATGTCTTCTACATTGACCTCATTCTTCTCAAACATTGATTTCTGCAACAACTCTTGCCTTTTATTTGAAAATTAAAAAATAAAATCAATATTCAATGCAAATATTATTAGTTAGTACTACATAAATAAATAAACTTAAACAAAATTTTATACTTATATAGTTATTTTCCGCTTCTTCTGACATCCACCTTTGAACTTCCTTATAGTGAATGACTTTGTATAATGTAATCCTATCATCCTCTTGTCCTTGTAGTTCCTTCTCGCTCTGTTTTATGAAAGAAAAATACAAGACACAATAAATAATATAATTTTTATTTATATAATTATAACTTGTAAATAAAATGTATGTTCAATATTGATACTTTACAAATAAGATAGCAAATTTAACAATTATGGATAATAATCCTTTGAAGATCAATGTATCAATTGTTTATATAACTAGCATAACCTTCTAAAGAAAGATTTTATGGAATAAATTGATAGGAAATTTGATCTATTTATGGTCAATGATAAATAGACAAAGCAATTTCCTTATAGTTTAGCTTATTTTGGTAACTCAATCAGTTCTTGTCACTCTTATATAAAGGTTAATAATTTTCTTAAAGACTAAACTACTAAGGTCCCTTTGAGATTCAACAATTATCTTCTCAATGTTCTAGGTTATACAACAACTATTAATTATGAAAGGAATGTAAAAGGAATTTTAGGGTTATCAGGCATTCATATTCATGCAAAGAATTAAAGGTATCAAGGAGGAACTTAAGCTTTTTAATAATTCTCTCTTTCTACATACTAAAGCATCTATAAGACAAAATGAAGCAAGGATGAGGACGTCTCTAACAGAACTTTTATCGAACACTAGATAGGCTAACCTCAAACAAGCATGCATGGTGGTAAAAAAAACCAATCCATTCTGGACCAAGAAAGAAGAAGCATGAAATAGCACAATGAAGGAAAGCAGAACATAAAAACCCAGAGAATCTCTAGAACGCTAAAACCTCCAGAATCCATTTGCCTTATATCTCTATAGAATGCAAACAGAACACAAATAGTACATAAGGTGGACGACTTACTTGGACGAATGAACAATCGAAGATGAAGTTGACGAAGATGAACGACATGCTAAGCTTTTGGAACGTAAAAAGTAGAGGGAAAATTGATGAAGACAAAGACAACTTTGTTGTTGGGTTAAAAATGACATGAAAACGAGGTTAAATTATGAAGAACTATGGCCAACATTTAGCAATGATTCCAGGAAAACGTTGCCAAAGGTTAACCATTGGCGATGAATCTAGAGAAACATCACCAAAGGTTGACAATTGGCAATTATTTATGGAAAGCCTCGCCAAAAAATGCATATATAGAGACAATTTACAACAACAGTTTGCGATGATTACATAATTCTTCACTAATGGTTTTCCAATAACGAAAATTTAGAAAAAGTGTTCCAAAATTCTAACAAAATCGTTGTAAAAGGCTAAAGTCTAAGGCTTTAGCAATGATTTATAGAATTGTCAGCAAAAGACTAGCCATATGGTGACATTTTTACTAAAGTGTCGCCAAAGTCTAAGGCTTTGGCAATGATTTATAGAATTGTCAGCAAATCTTATCATATATATATACACATATTTAACAAAATTTATGTAATATAGAAACTCTATAAAATAGTATACAATTTATATATAATAAATAGAGTTTTGTGACACCATATAAATTTCTTAAATCATATATTTTAAAATAGAAAAATAAAAAGTATAAATCTATGTAATATTAGTTAATTTTGAGTTTATAGTTTTATAAATTATTGAAATGATATTGTTGTTAGCTAAATTTATTTTAGACTCACTGAAAGTTTAAGAGTGGAAAACACAGAAATGAAGATAAAATTTCTGAAAGAGAAAGAAGAAGTATATTGCTGTAAAAGGTGATTCATTATTCATGAATATCCTTTACATTTTATAGTGCTGGACTGAACTGAAAACATAAATTTACGCAAACACGATGCAAACACGATGACACTGAAGTAGCGCTTGATGTCACAAAAAAGAACTGCAGAATCCCTAAAGACACGATCTAATTTGTTTAAAACTGAAAAGAAAGCAAATAAATAAAAGACACATGACAAGCACATGAGTTAGAAGTTATAGAAGCAAAAAACTAATACTCCTTCTTGCTTTTGTTACTGTAAACTCCAATTTTCTGCCTTAGAAGTTCAAACTTGTTAACTGAAAGTGGTTTTGTGAACAGGTCAGCTATTTGATCTTCAGTTTTGTAGTAATCCAGGGTTGCTCCTCCATTCTACTATATTTCTCTCAAGAAGAACAATTTGATGTTGAAATGCTTTGTTTTTCCATGAAAAGCTAGATTGTTAGAGATTGCAATTGCTGCTTGATTGTCAACAAAGATCTCCACATCATTTTTCTGTTCCATATTCAGATCACATATAAGCTTCTTTATCCATAAAACTTGATTAACTACTACTGTAGCTGTAATAAACTCAGCTTCTATTGTAGATTGTGCAACAATCTCTTGCTTCTTTGAGCACCAAGAGAAAAAACCTGAGCCAAAACCGAAACAATAGCCCGATGTACAATTTCTTCAAAATTTCTTCAAAATTTCTTTGGCATATTTCTTCTGACAAATGAATACTTCATTTTGGCTTTGTGTAACTCCATTACAAGAAAGTAGTTCATGAGACCAAGATCCGTCATTTCGAAAACTTGCTTCATTTCTTGTTTGAATTTCTCAATTAGCAAGGCATTATTTCTTGTCACCAAGATATAATCAACATAAAGAGAAACTATAAGAATAGTATTGTCCTTATGTTTAACAAAAAGAGTTGCCTCTGATAAGCTTTTTTTGAAGCCTAATTTTTGCAAATAATCATCTATCTTACTGTACCAGGCCCTAGGTGCCTGTTTCAAACCATAAAGAGCCTTTTTGAGCAAGTAGACTTTATCTTCTTCACCTTGCACAACAAAGCTAGCGGGCTGCTCCACATATATTTGTTCTTGTAGAACACCACTTTAAAAAGTGGATTTGACATCTAATTGAAATACTTTCCACCCTTTTTTAGCAGCAATAGCTAGAAGCATTTTGATTGTATCTAATCGAGCCACGGGAGCAAAGGTGTCTAAGTAATCAACACTAAACATTTGCACGTAACCCTTAACAACAAGTCTGGCCTTACGTTTGTTGATGGAGTTATCTGCATTTAACTTCGTTCTGAACACCCACTTCACTCCTATGATTTTTCTGTCAGCAGGTTAATTCCCATGTTTTTATTCTTCTGAATCATTGACATCTCCTCCTCCATTTCTTTTTTCCATTTTGGATCTCCAAGAGCTTCTTCATGTCTAGTTGGCTCATATGTTGCCACATTACATCTTTGATAAATTTCAGATAGTGACCTGGTTCCTCTAACTGGTGAATCATCAATGTTTTCCTCTAGCCATTTGTCTTTTGACTGCTCTTTAGGAAGACTAAGCTCTTATAGGAGTCCCGGTGAGTCATTCCAATCCCACTGCTCCTCTTCATTAAAATGAACATCTCTGGTAATAGTCATCTTTCCAGTTTGTGGATGATAAACTTTATAAGCTTTGGAAACTAAGCTGTAACTGACAAAAATACCAGGAATGGCTTTCTTGTCTAGTTTGTCACGCTTATTTTGTGGAACATGAACAAAACAAACACTTCCAAACACTTTAAGAAATTTCAATGAAGGCTTAACAACTTACCAAATTTTAAATGGTGTTTGATCCTTCAATGCCTTACTTGGAAGTCGATTTTGAAGAAATACGGCTGTGTTGGCAGCCTTGGCCCAAAAACTTTTGGGCAAATTCTTCTCATGCAACATACATCTCATGTAGCATCCCACTCCCGCAAGACCCGAACCTGATATCGACGGTGATATCCGAGCCCGTGACCCGCGAGGATGGCATGCTAGAGAAATCATTCCAAAATTTCGTATACATTTTTTTAACAAATCTCGTTAATCATAAATCATTTCATTTTGGGTCATTGGGGCCCATTTCAATGCACATCTCACTTATAAACATTATCAATCGATACACATTGATATGCACAATAGTATTCGCATTTAACAATCCCATTTATTCAAAATTCCATATTTCAGCACTTATTACAAACTGAAATGTTCACATATACACTGAATAAATATTTGCGGAATACACTATATACAAAAACCCTAATGCAGACACGAACTGATCCCGACCTCTACCTTATTATTGTGAGCAGTAAATCTACTCCCAT
>JANVCL010010836.1:0-11140 GCA_026546855.1 Erythroxylum incrassatum
CGGCACCTTCTCTCCCTCTTGGAGCCAGCGTGCTCCTTCATTCCCTTCCCTCCCAAAAGAAGCCTTAAGCCAATTTCCCTATTTCCTTTCCACCTCATTCATTAAAACAGAAATTAACACCTCACAAAATCTATTCGTGTGACCTAGAATTCCACAGACAAAACAAAAAGGTGCGAGACACTCATACCTGAATTTGATCAATGACCATTCCCCTTATAGTTTCTTTATCTTTTTTGTTCTTTTAAGCGGCTTATTCACATCTATAGCCACCCAGATTCTTATGTAACTTCTCCACATAATCAATTTATTCTCAATATCATAATCTACAAATTTTCCAATATAGTTCCCTAATTGTTTTCCGATTGCCCCTGTCATAAACCCAATCGGTAAATCATGCACTTGAGCCCAGATATCTACTGTGTTAAGATTCACTTTACCAGGAAGCTCTCTCGAGTGAAGGTGGTGAATCAACAACATGTCGTTTGCATAGGACCACAGACCCCCATCGACAACCCGCTGCAAGTCTCGTTGGTGGTAGAATTGAAAGATAAACAAGTTATCATTTAAGATCTAATCATTACCCCTCTTCCAGGTCTCCACAAACTCGCAAGTCAATTCTTCAACGAACCAAAGTGGAAAACCTTATCCGTCAGCAACCTCCCTACCAGACACAACGCCAACCCTGCATTAGACCTTCCTCCCGCCTCCACACTATCAACAATCAAGCCTTCATCAACCGAATCTCGCAAATTCAATTGTTCTAAGTCTCGTTCTATTGAAGGTGAAATCAAAGGAGCTCACTACCTTGACGTCAAAATCTAGCCTTACCGAATGAAAAAAAAATCCAATCAACAAAAAACTTGCCGCCAAACCCTAGCCACATTGTCGTCAAGACACATAGAAACCTTACCTAGCGAATACCGCAAGAAAATCAAACCTTGCCACAAGAGCAATAACCACCATCATACACAATATTAGAAAGCTTTGGTTTTAGTATAAGCTAAATCAAGAGGCGTTTCTGGTTAGTACCAGATCTTAGAGGAAATTTACGAAAATGGAGCATCGTTTTCCTATGCCTAAGTTTTTGCTTATCGTGTTAACTCTAGCTTTTAGACAAAGCCATGTTTGAATTCGTATGTACTTAAAACCGCATCAGATCTTCCAACAAAAGCAGGGTTGGAACAAAATAACGAGCATGTTTGGTTCAAGTGAAAGAAGTGAAAAGTAAAAGACTAAGAAGAAAATTAGGGGATTGGTCCTCATCTCTTGTATCGTCATTTTTGAGATATTTGAGGTGAGTTGTCATATAATATAGCTCCTTATACAAAGGATTATCATTAGGAGTTACAATTTTTGTTGGCACGAATTTAATCTGAGTTGATATAAATTTATATTAATTTTTTGTTATTTTTTAGCTTTGATTCAAATTAAATTTAAAAACTTTTTTAATTTTTGGCTTTAAGTTACTATTTGACCTAATTCACTTCAATTTAAAATATAAGAAATTTTAAAAATAATATCATTTTTAAAATTTAAATTAAAAAATAATCATGCTTAATTTGGACACGATTGCAATTCTAGTTACATAATTCCATTCAAGTTCAAACTCAGATCTTTAATCTTAGGCTCAAATCTACAAGGTTGCAAACTTAATCTAATTTAATATCAAACCTAATTATCACAAGACCATATCTTAGCCAACATTAGTCTAAATATTATATATATATATATATATAAGTTTATGTTATAATTTATTAAAATGAAACGTGAGAATAAGAATAAGAATAAAAATACTGATTATGTATGTTTGGTATGCGAATACTAAAATTGTGATTATAGAATTTAATAGTTATTTCAGTGTTCAGTATCAAATATTAAGAATAGTAATGACAGTTCTTAATTTATGCTTAATTATTATGTCATTGATTTTATAAATAATTAATTAAAATTTTTTGTATTATTATTAACTAATTAAAATATTTGGTATAAGGTGGTTTGGTGCAAGTTATCACAACTCTGAACATGCGCTCACTCTCTGGCAATCTTTTAAGCTAAGGTTGGCTAAGATAAACATGATTGGCAAATTTCTACAAATTCCTGATTGGCGCTTCTTATGCCAAACTCATGATGAATCTTATAATCATCTATTATTCTCTTGCTCCTATCCAACTACAACTTGGAAATCAACAATGGCACATTGTGGCATATTTAATCCTCCAATTGTTTGGTCTGACATCACACGGCGTACACAAATCAGGTTTATGCAATGAGGGGATCATTGGTTATTTCTCCAACCACTGCACGTATTGTTGCTAGCATTGGAATGAAAGAAGCGGCAGAATTTTCAGATCATCTTTGCAAGTCCTTTTGAAGACTATTTTTAACAACATTAGAATGCACTTGCAGCTATACAAAGATAAGTCTGCTGAACTGATCTGATAACAATCTGTACTAATTTGATACTTTGAATGTTACTATACCTTGTATAGTCCTTTCTAAGAGGTTGTTTTGGATGAACTTTGTTGGCTTTTGTGCTAACATGTATTTTTCATTCATTTCGATCAATGAATTTCCGAGGCTACAAATATCTCAAATGGGACAAAATATCCGACTAACATCTAGAGGGACTAGGTGGTGAGCAAGCCTGCTAACTAGTTCGGCGGAGATTCCTTGGTACCCAAACCCCTGGAACTAACTGGATCGGTTTTGTCCCCCCAGTGAAGCTAATTAGCTAAGCAAAGCAGGCAAAAGTTTCAGTGTCTACTTCACTAGCACAATAACAAGCAACCATGTCGCGATCTCTCCATTGCTTCACTCCCACCACTTACTTCAAACCCTTCTCACCAATCCCAACTCACCACTTCCCTCGCACTTTCTCCGCCAAACCCATCACCATTAAAGCCTCAGTAGCCCCTTCTGATCCCAACTCTGTTTCTCCTCAATCCCTCATCTCCTCCACCAACGGCACCGGCGGCGTCATCCCATCGATTGAAGTGGACGCCGTCACCGAAGCGGAGCTGAAGGAGAACGGCTTCCGGAGCACCCGGAGGACAAAGCTGGTGTGCACCATCGGCCCGGTCACATGCGGGGCGGAGCAGCTGGAAGCGTTGGCTGTTGGAGGGATGAACGTCGCAAGAATAAATATGTGCCACGGGACTCGCGATTGGCACAAACGAGTCATAGATCGTGTCAGGCGTTTGAACCAAGAGAAAGGTTATGCTGTTGCTATTATGATGGATACTCAAGGTAGCGAGATTCACATGGGTGATCTCGCTGGTGCCTCCTCAGCTAAAGCCGAGGTCTTTCTTATTTAACTGCGGTTTCATTTGACTCAACTTGAAAATCCAACTAAAAATTTAGTTTTTTTTCCCCTTCTTCTTAGGATGGTGAAGTATGGACCTTCACTGTGAGAGCCTTTGATTTGCCTCGCCCCGAACGCACTATCAATGTCAGCTATGATGGTTTTGCTGAGGGTATAAATTCTATGCTCATCGTACTTTTGTGCACTGATATGAATGTCAAGTTTTTTTAGTCTATGTAAAGAACTAATTGGTCTGGTTCAGATGTGAAAGTTGGGGATGAGCTTCTTGTGGATGGTGGAATGGTGAGGTTTGATGTGATCGAGAAAATTGGTCCTGATGTTAATTGCCGGTGTACTGATCCTGGTTTGTTGCTGCCACGAGCTAATTTGACCTTTTGGAGGGATGGGAGTTTAGTCAGAGAACGCAATGCCATGCTTCCCACCATTTCTTCCAAGGCCAGTGATGCTTATTGCCTTTAGAAAATTTCATTTCTTCTGAATGTGATTTGATCTTCAACTATTCTGAATGTGAATGATTAGGGTTTAAAGATTTCTTCTTTTCTTTGTATTGTTCTTTATTGGTTTATATTGTCAAAATCTCATTTTCTGTTCTCATAATTCTTTTCCTTTCCATGCCGGGGAAAAATATATTACCACATAACCCAAATACATCTTCAAATGGATTTTCTGAAGAAAGTTTGTGTTGTTATGATTGAAGGTTATAACTGAAATGGTACGGTGAAGATAAAAGTACCTTCTATTTGTTTTATGTTTCACCAATAGGTTTCTTGGAATGTTACAATCATTAATATCTAAGGTGACTTTTCACTTTATGAAAGTCTGTGTTCTTCCTTAACCACCATATGGCATGATCCGAATGTGTTTTGTATAGTTGGATGCACTCCCACTACCACTATAATCTCAATTTAATCTGTATTGTGTGTACACTGTGAACTGCTTTACAAATAATTAGGAAGTTTAATGAGAACATGTTATGTGCGTTTTAAATCTATATTGGCTTTGCTTTTGATTCATCTTGCCTGGATATCATTTTCAACTGGCAATCATGTAATTTATGTATACTGATTAACTTTGATAATAGACTAGGAAGTTACTTTCAGTGTAACTCCAGAGTAAGTTCATATGAATTGATTTCGCGTCATATTCACCATCAGAATTTCACTGACGGATACATCAAGGGATTTACTCACTAGCACCTGTCTGTGCTCCATCTCAATCCACTAAATCTCAATCTTTAACTAAATGCAGGATTGGCTGGACATTGATTTTGGTATTGCAGAGGGTGTTGACTTTATTGCAATTTCATTTGTCAAATCAGCAGAAGTGATCACTCATCTTAAAAGCTACATAGCTGCACGTTCTCTTGATAGGTAGCACTTTAAACAAACTGCGCTAGATTTTCAGCTTGTATTAACATTTCATTGATGACACTTAATCTATCACATTTAAGTAGTCGTTCTGCTCTCTGTCTTGTTTTTGTTCTCTTGATGATTGTTTATTGTGATACTGAAAATTTTCTGTATTGCTTTCCTCTTCTACTAAAATGATTTGTTTCATTACCTTTAGGGCCTTATCAGTCTCATCTTTTGATTTAGTGATATAGCTGTAATTGCAAAGATAGAGAGTATAGACTCATTGAAGAACTTGGAAGCGATCATCCAGGCATCAGATGGAGCAATGGTCGCAAGAGGAGACCTTGGAGCTCAGATACCATTGGAACAGGTTCCATCAGCCCAGCAAAAGATTGTTCAAGTGTGCAGACAGCTGAATAAGCCTGTCATTGTTGCTTCTCAACTACTTGAATCCATGATTGAATACCCTACACCCACTAGAGCTGAAGTAGCTGATGTTTCTGAAGCAGTTAGACAAAGAGCAGATGCTTTGATGCTCTCTGGAGAGTCTGCCATGGGCCAGTTCCCAGAGAAGGCACTGTCTGTTCTAAGAACTGTCAGTGTGAGAATCGAAAGGTGGTGGAGAGAAGGGAAACGCCATGAAGCTATGGAGCTCCCATCTGTAGGATCCGCATTTTCTGATAGGATATCTGAAGAGATGTGCAACTCTGCTGCCAAGATGGGTAAGTATCTTTAGTCTTAAATGTCTCTACTTTTCAAGACAAGAAATTTCAAACTGGTGACAGAATTACTTTTCCCAGAACTTGAGCCTTTGCTCTATTTTTAACTTCCTGAGCCTATGGCCCCTTTTTTCTTCTGCTCTACAAGTTTCACAAATAAATTTCCTACTCTGCTAATTGGACCTCAGCACAAAGTTCTTTTTTTTTTACAACATGCCCCCTCAAAATATTATCAGACCATTTGTGGAGCACTTATGTAATGCCTGCGATAATTCATTGTGCCGTGTGATACAGTAGTTCACTTAGTGGAAAAGGCAATGATTGTAACTTCTGTCAGTGTTCCTAAAGCGAAAAGATTGACTCGAGATGCTGGGATAAGTACTTGCTTCTTGTTGTTTTCTTATTAATTGGGCCATTCTGTTTTCCTTGCAAGTTTTAAGTGACTCTTTTAAGAACTCATCAGGTACATGCCTAACTAAATTGCCTTTTAAGTGATTTTATTGGCTTGGAATACCCCCTTCCTACTCCTTACATTGTATTTTCTTGATTTTTTCTAAACATGTGAATATCTTTTGTCAGTTGGCTTCTATCTAGTAATTTAACTGGATCCTGATGCTTTATGATTTGTGGTTTTGCAGCTAACAATTTAGAGGTGGATGCTCTTTTTGTTTACACTAAGACAGGCCACATGGCATCTCTCTTGTCACGTTGCCGACCTGACTGCCCAATCTTTGCCTTTACAACCACGACATCTCTGCGGAGGCGCCTCAACTTACAGTGGGGCTTGATACCTTTTCGTCTGAGCTTCACTGATGATATGGAAACCAATCTCCATAGAACATTTTCATTGCTCAAGGCTAGGGGAATGATCAAATCAGGTGATCTTGTTATCGCTGTTTCAGACATGCTGCAATCTATCCAAGTTATAACCGTCCCTTAGGTGTCCTCATTGCGCTTTCCACTTACTGTCTCCGGTTATCTATTATTTGCTTTACTTTTGGTCACTGGTTCTACAGTATGGTTGCTGCTGGAGAGATTCTTTTTCATACCGAAAAGGAAAACCTAGGTTGAAAGCTATTAAGTTACACCCAGTTTCACTTGGCTATGAACCTCATCATTCAAGGATAGTCTCCAATTTTGCGAAAACGTTGGAGAGGTCACTTCATTTGCAGCTTGCTTCACTTATCTGGTAGTTTAATTTCGTCCTGGTAACTTTATTTCCTTAATGACGTGCAAAACTGTATCAATGTAAGGCAGAGTTGTAAGAGAAAGTAGACCTAGTATGAATATGCTTTTAGTGACAGACAAGTATGTTTCAACATATGGGACTTGCTTTTTCAGGAAAAGATAGATAATTCAGTGAAGATATGCGAGTATTTTTGTGTAACCTGTGCAATGTTTATATAGCAATCAAATAAAACATAATTAAATTTTACTTACCATTTGAGCAAGCAGGACTAGATTTCTATCTTGTAAGTGTTGTGTATTTGTATGAGTGTGATCGAGACGAGTATTACCGTGACCTAGCTGTAGAATCCGAGGTTTGGTTCATTCTTGTATTCTTCATATCAAGGTGTTCGAAGTTCACTTTCAATGAACCAAAATACTTGTCGTTCATGCATTATTATCACTAGATGTCTTAGGCAAACTTTGCAAGTTGTGTATCATAGATCCCTTTCCAGGAACTTTTAATAGGATCAGCACAACCAGTACTTAAAAACACATGCCTTTGATAAATTATTTCAATAAGACGGGTATTTTATGAAATAATCTCTTAGGGATAAGATTACATAGTTTTGGGCTTTTTCAAATTTCGCGTTTTATTGAAATTCTCACTTTGATCAATCAAAAAAACTCAGTTAAGAAATGGTGAAGTCAATTAATACTCTAATTATAAAATAAGAAATTTGAACAATTAAACGTGATTTGATTTATTCTTTAAGAATTTCTTATAATTTAATATTTTTAAGATCTCATTTTTTATTAAATGTATACATACTTTTTACTAACTTTTCAAACTTATAATATTTCAAATTAGTTTTGTGTCAATTTTATCAGGCTTTTAGTATAAAATAAACATAATAGATGTATATTTTTTATTACAAAAATTATTAAATCATAACTATTTAAAAAATGAAAACCAAATTTACCATCGATTGAATAAGGGAAATAAAATATGTTAAGAAAACGTTTGCCTGTTACGATTTTTTAAATTGGACATAATCTTACTCTTAATGGGCCCCAAGAGAATCTTTTTTCGATGCATTCAGCGACTATTTTTTAAGTAATCAGTTTCTATACCATATTCATATAAGTCTACACAAATATACAGACACTCTAAAGAAAGAGGGTGCTCCAACTTCCAAAATAAGACATGGCCGCATGTTTTTCCGAGCAAGAACATAAGACTATTTCAACGCAGAACACGAAAACACTACCATGAAAATACTCGCAAGCAATTAAACCCATACAGGTTAGTAGTGAACCGATGAAAAGAACAAATAAAGGACAAAAAATGTAAGAATCGATGCCTAGTTTGGCTTCACCTAGTTAAAAAGTAGCACTCTCGAAACAAGAATCCAACCACTTTACTCCCAAGAAAAGTTGGCTTTGGTGAAGTACAAATGTCCATATAAAAAATGGGTACGAAGAATATATAAATTATAAAGAAAAATGTAATTAATTTTGATTATTAAACAAAATAAATACGCGTGAAAACTTATGAATATTACTTGTGTTGAATTTGTTGACGCGGGAAAAAAAGTGAGACATTTAAGGGGTAAATAAACAAAGCACACATTGAGAGATATAAATAAGGTTCACAATAAATTGGATATGAAACGAGTTCGTTCAAGCTAAAACCAAACTTGAAAATTTGCATTTAGCTCAGGTCAATCTAAGGTTATATACTTAAATTTAAATTCAATCTAAAGTATGATCGAATCTAAAATTTTAAGTTTGAGCCTAAACTTAACTTATTTTTTAATTTGTAAAATTTTAAAACGATGTCATTTTATTTAAAGTAATATTATTTATATAAAATTTTCAAACCTCGAACTAAATTAGGCCTACTAACTTTTGATCCGATCAGTCTAAATTGGGCCTATTTTTTGCTATTGCTAGATGTAACATTGAAAACTTTGTTCAAAAAATTCACGTGGGTCCTTAAACGGTTGAAATTTGGTAACCTTAAGGGATAATTACAAAAATTGAGGTAAGATGTCCATGTAGATTTGACTAGGTTTACATTCGCAAGTTTTGAAGGGATTCTTTGGTAGGCCAACAAGTAGGGCCGATTATGCGGAGCAAAGATAAGGCAGTGTCGACACTGATATGGACATTTGGCCTTATCTTTTTGTTGGTTGAAGTGGTTGTATAGTAGATGGGTTAATTTTTAAGTGTAGTAGTACCCCTAGCCTAGCTTATTAGTAGCCTAACCTGAGTCTTTTTGAGTTTTAAGTTCTTTGTTTAATCATAGAAAATGACACCCTCAAATCTAAGATAACATATCTTAAATTATTATTCTTCTTCTTTTCTTTTTAAAATTATTTTTTATATAAATTGAATCAATGTCTAAAAGGCTTTTATCGGAGCACAAGTCTGACGGAAAAGTATCGCGTGAAAATTTATCCAATTATTTTAATAAATAATTATTAAAACTATATTTTTAAATTAGATGGATCATAATTCATTAATTATATTTTTAAAGAGATAACAAAAACTACCGTGTTTAAATTTTTTAGTTTTTTTAATTTTAATGTTGCTTTTAAAAGTTTCAATTTATTTAGAAATTACTATTTTTAAAGATAATTGTTCACTCCATGCATTTTACTTCATAACTATTTTAATTTGTTTGATATCTTTAATTTATTAAATAATACAAGTTCTATGTGATACAAATATAATATATGGCAATCATATAATAAAAATACTAATTTGAGGTGACTCGTCACGTAATTAACTATTTTTATTAAAAATTAAAAGTTAACACTACATTTTAAAGTTTGAAATAATATTGTAAAATTGGAAAATATTATATTTTCATAATTAATCTTTTTAATATTCAATTACATAATTAAAATTTTAAAGTTCTTAATTCAATTCAAAATGTTGGAGCTATTAATTCTTTACTGTAAGACTATGTTTGGTCAGTGAAATATAATGTAATGTAATATTATTTCATTGTTTGAGATGAAAGTTTATAATAGAATAGAATAGGATGAGATGAAATAGAAGATGAGGGTTTTATATTACATCTCATTTTATCATAAACAGTAAAAATGAAAAACCTCTAATTTAAGAGGTTTATGATGAAATGTAAAATGATAAACAATTTTACATTATAAACCTTTCATTCAAAAAACATCTCACTATATTACATTATGAACCATTTCATTTATCCCAAATAACAATTTTGTAATATTACATCCATTTATATTTCATTATATTATAAATCATTTCATTCAATTAAAAACCTTACGTCTAACTAAACATAACCTAATAGAATTACTTTTAACTTGATATCTCTATATGTATATTGAAATTTTGACGAATAAGTGAAATTATTGTCAACTTAACATGTGAATAATGAACTTTAAAGAACAAATTGATTGGAATTATTGTGTTTTCTAAAAACAGTATTCACGTGAACGGTGAATTACATGAGGTTATTTTATTTACCTACGTCTAACTAAACATAACCTAATATAATTACTTTCAAACTTGATATCTTTATATGTATATTGAAAATTTTACAGATAAGTGAAATTATTGTCAACTTAACATATGAATAATGAACTCTAAGGAACAATTAATCGGAATTATTGTATTTTCTAAAAGCAGTATTCACGTGGACGGTAAATTATATGAGGACATTTGATTTACTTACGTCTAACTAAACATAACCTAATATAATCAATTTCAAACTTACTATCTTTTTATGTATATTGAAAATTTTACGGGTAAGTGAAAATTTTGTCAACTTAACATGTGAATAATGAACTTTAAAGAACAAATTGATCGGAACTATTGTGCTTTCTAAAGGCAGTATTCACGTGAACGGTGAATTACATGAGGTTATTTGATTTACTTTATGGTCCCTCTTAACAACTCAATTGTCGTCTTCTTTCTGTTGATTTATCATCAAAGTCTTGGGACCTAAAGCTAAAAAGTGATCTTTAGATTGAAGAACAACCTCGACCCAAGCTGGCGTAAAGTGCGTTATGCTTAAAGCACATCGTGTTGTGGCTCGTGGATCGGAAGAAGGCAACGGATATGTGACTTGTTCAAAGTTTTAACCACCACATGGATTACCACACCTTTAGAACTAATATAATTGTCGATAATTTTAAAAATAGATCTTTAAATTTATATTTAAAATAAAAGCTTAAGTTTTATATTGTATTAAAATTTTCATATAATACAATTTGCATTTGGTATTGTGTTAAAAATTAGAAATAATATAATTTTGAGATTTAGGAAGTGCTTGTTTGGTAGGTATAAAAAAAGAGAATAGGTATGAAATGAAAAATTAAGTTTAGTAAGGAGGTATCGTTATAAAGGTATTATTTTTATTACTCATTTTTGGGTAATACTTCATTTCCCTCGTAATACAGAGGAATGCGTATTATTATTATATAAGGGTATGGTTGTTGTAATTAATTAAAATATAATTATTAATTAATTAAAATATTATAATTAATTTAACTACAATATAATTAATTAAAATATAATTCATTCATTAATTA
>JANVCL010010844.1:0-11139 GCA_026546855.1 Erythroxylum incrassatum
TAAAGAAAATAAAGGGGATTTAAGTTTTATTATATGCATATTATGTTATATTGTTAAACCATGATTAAGTTACATGGTCCAAGTGGGATATTGTTAGATAATTTCATTATGTGGCCCATATGTTTTGGTTTAATCATTTAAGTATATTAAATCCTATTAGTTATTAGAATAAGAGATATTAGGTTTAACTAAAATAAATAATTTGACATATATACGTTGATGGAACGTAAAAATAAGGATAATGAAAAAAAGTGTCGTTTGAATTTTAAACTGATAACTACTTCTTCTTCTTCTTCTTCTCTCTCTCTCTCTCTCTCTCTCTCTACCTATTAAGTTTTTCATGTATCTCTCCATCAGACAATATACGGAAAATAACAAAACAAAGGCCAAGAGAGAGAAAACAAAATCTAATAATATCTTGTTGAAGATTATTGGAGATTATCTATTCAGAAAGTATCGAAAATATGATGGATCAAGATACACTTATATTATTGTGAAAAATTATTAGATTCTAAGATCCTGAAATTTATGTGTTTAAATTTACATGATAAAGTTTTCATGTAAGAAAGATTACATATCACACTTGTTAATTGTCTTTTAGTTGACGTACTTGTTAATCATGGTTATGCCATGTGAAGAATAGTTTGTTCACGAATTATTATGAGTTTTAAAATCTTAGGTTGTGTTCGTTGAATTGATCTTTAACATCTTTAATTATTAAATGAGAAAATAATTTTTTTTTGTTTTTGTGTTTTTAAGGTTTAGTGTTTTTAGTTTTTGTTGAGTATAGTTTTAGTTTAATTATTAAGGTATTATTGTGACAGTTCATATGATGTTTGTTGTTTTTATTTCTTTTCTTAAATTCACGTTATTTTTTATTATTGAATATTATTAATTATTAATTATTAATGTAATTATTTCAACTTTTAAGTCTCTTGAACAATGTTCTTGCAGAGAAAAAAGAAGAAGAAAGAGAAGAGAAAATTTGAGGGCCTGCAGACCGTTGAGAAGTCGGATGGTGTAAATGTAACTGTTGATAAAGAGGATGCTACCAAGAAGAAGAAGAAAAGCAAAGACAAAGATACGTATGGTGTGCCAATGTTAAGAAGAAGAAAAAATACTCAATATAAGTGTTTTGTGTATGCATAGGCGATTTTAAATTAACTTTTTTTGCTACGTGGAAATGTTTAATTTGTGAACAGAAACTTTTGTTTCTTGAATAGTTTTACTTTATTATATGATTGTAGGTTTTAATGTTTATGTAGTATTTCATATTTTTGTCGTTAAGGTTTAGTCGAATGTTTATGTTTAATTGATAGCCTTTCGTTTATGTTTTATATAAAAAGGGACTGTTGGTATGTCACAAATAAATAGATGTTTTTGTTAATAGTTTCTAAATATTTACTTTTTTAATCAGTTATGTGATGCACGTATTTATTTAAGCTAAATATGCTTTTTGGTTTTCTTCTCTTCTTATGTGTAAAGAGCGTGCATTTGATGAACTTATCATTTGCGAATATAAAATAGCATATTTGTAAAACTAATTGATGATATCGGCACTGTTTTTAAAAAAAGATTGAAGTTTAGAACAAAATTGAGTTTGTTGTATATATTTAATGAAGTTTTTTTATCTAGAAATAATTAAATCACATGTAATATTAAGATTACTGGTAAAATCAGAATAACTTTATCAAGTCTAAAATGTATGTTCAAAATTTCACATGATGCTCTATTTACAATAATCTACTGTCATCTCTGTCAATTTATAGATGGTGCCCAACTAGTTTTGAGCTGCATATTCCCCAGTATGAATTTGCACTAATAGCGTATCTGTGCCATCCGTTGTAATCACACTACTACTGTACCTGAGATTTCGAATTCTGAGACAAGTTGGAGTGAAGTGTTTCTCAGCATCCAAAGTGAAAGAGCTATTTTCGGCGACCTCATGTATGCCACAGTTTTCTCTTCACTAGACGAGTTAATACAGTAAAGAGGGGAAGAGATTCCTTGTTCTGTTTTGACTGACAAATAAATCTACATATTCTTCTATCAGTTGTCCTATATAGTTGGTGTGTATTAACTTCCCTCGGGTCTGAATTTTTGGCTTGTGGAGATCTCTATCAAGCTTGCTTTGTTTAAGTTCTGAGATGCTACATATTGCTGAAGTTTTGAAAGGCATCGATTTAACACATTTAGGATTCAAAAGAATCTTTTTTCTGACGTATGGTTAAAAATGGAGGAGGAGGAAGTCTCATCCTACATTGAGTCTGCCGTAAGATTGATATATTAGAGAATAGTTGCTTGAATTTTGTTACTGTGATTAATATCTGCTTTTGACTATGGTATGGGTTCATGAAGGCTTTGCCTGACTGTTGAAAAAGATTCGACAATATCTTCTAAATATATATTAAAAAAACAAAGTATATTAGCTACAGAATATATAAGGTAATATTTTTTTTATAAAAATGCTAGATAGATAAATAACAGATGATAATATAATTAATGTAAAACAGAAGTTTACATAGTTTGATAAAGATAAAAATGCAAAAATTGAATGAATAAATAATGATAAATACCAAATTGAATGAATAAATAATGACGAATACCTGAAATAGGCACAGGTGTAATGTCAACAGTATTATTTTGATTATCAATTGAAATTTGATCATCTTTTCCAAGTGAGGCTGAAGCCTTTTGTAATTCATCATCATCAATTTCATGGTAATACATAACAATGAATCGTTGTCTTCCATCTGGTGAGTGAACATGTAAAGGTTTGATATGAAAAAGAAATATCTTGCTTTTCAATTTTGCATGGACCTTTTCTAGAGGAAGTTCCATACTCTTATTATGGGAAGGCAAAAATGTTAATTGTCAGCCATATAATAAAGATATCATAATTCTTGTTATATTAAATCACATATGTAGTAAGTCAAAAAATATAACCTAGTGGTAATATTGCATAGCTTCAATTGCAGTAAACTTTAAAAAAACTTCACCAAGTTCGCCAAAAATAGAAGCTATGATAGTCCCTATTTCGTTAGTCAAATCCACATCATTGCAGCATCTATATTTGCAATCAAAAGTTAATTAGAATATATATGTTAATTAGATATACTGAAAGCTTGTTATACAAGAAAAAAAAGGAGATTACAATCGTAGGTCAAATGGGCATGACCGGTTAAATGAAATCATTTCAATAACCACAAAATTTGGAGCCAAATAATTTGTTAACATGATTTATCCTTATAACCACGAAATAATTATATAATCATTTCAATAACCATGAAATTTGAATACCAAAAGAAACATACCAAAAGAAACGTTAACCAGTTTGATAATAATTTTAAAGATGGTTAATTTTTTTTAACAAAAATATCGTTGAGAGGAAGATAATTTGAAAGTTGATGTATAATTAGTGAAGCAGTTTATTTCTATAGAGGCATTCACAATTATGTATGATGTAACTAACTTTTGGATTGCGAGGGAAGTCAAGATTTAACTGATTAATACATTATAAATTGAAAAGTGGACCCAAATTGCAATTTTTGACCATTGTAAGTTTTTCTTTCAACCGAACATCGCAAGCAATTGTTGCTATTGACATCTTATAAATTATAAAATTTTCCATTATGCCAAACTTAATTATTGTTGTTTTGTTAATCTAAAAATAAGCAAATATAAATACATATTCTTATAGCAGGCAAAAATATTTCATTAATATGCGTTTCATTGTATCAAGAAAAAGATTTCATCATATATAATAAAAACAAGTTCTACACTCTGCGGAATTTAATTCTTATTTTAAAACTAATGTGATACAAACAAGTGAGGTCGCTTCAGATGAGGTGGTATAATGGATACCAAACCACTAATTGGCGATCACATCATTGACCTATAAATGATCTCATTATAAGGGCTCTTATAAAATTTTAAGAAAGGTAAAAAAAGACTTGTAAGAGTTATGAGATCTTTAAGTTTTTTTGAAAAATAAATACATAGCAAGTGATAAAAAAAGAGGGATGTGGGGTTTGTGGTTTAGCAATTTTAATTAGCTCAGTAAGACATTGTGGAATAGGAGTAAATGGGAATAAAGTTTTATTGGTGGCTATTGCATAAGCATTAATATTTTGATAGCGTGTTCTACCAACGGGTGATCCAAAGGAGATAGATCTCACATTTGACAAAGTAATGTATGGGGAAGTTAAAGAAGACTTAGTAGTGCACCCTATTTTGGAAGAAGCTGGTGCGGTTAAAGTAAGATACCATGTTTTGTTTGAGTTAGAATATTTTGACACTGTGAACGAAAACCTTAACGAGTGTAGGCCATCTTTTGATCTTATGGAAGGGTCTTGGGGAAATTCTAATGATTCTTCAAAATCCAATGAAGATACGATCGTGGTGATGGTCAGAATTCAACAAATAGTCGGATACCCTGTAATAACAATAAAGTTTTGAATCATATATTAATAGGAGACAACACATTAGGAAAATAACAAGAATAACGTCAAATGTATAACATAAGTGTGCTATTAATATGATGATTTATGTTTAAAAAATCTAAAAATTTAGTGTTTTTCATAAAGATGTTAAAAGCTAGATAAAATAAACATAAAATAAATAGAAATTACATATATGAATAAGAGAACTACATAACAATATTATCTTTCATAGATAAGAAAACAAAGACGGTTGGTCAATTACAAATACTTTGTAAAGTCTAGACGAATAATATTCAGTAACAATTTTCAATGCTGATAAAAACACATTCATAAAAGTTAAAGCAGACATGAAAAACCCTTAAAAGGTAAAAAAAAATACAAGATAACATAAGACATCATTAAACAAATTCACTTATCTATATCTATATTTAACTAAAAGGTTTTTCATAAAAAACTATCTTTTTATAAAATAATTATTATACTTTTATAGGTTATCATAGGAGAGTTTAAAAAATCAACATACCTGCATAAAAAGGAATCAAAAATTGTTTGCAATTTTGCGCATGGTTGATACGGCAACTTCCATAGTAAACGCAAAAAAGCGTGCAAACCTACATAAATCAAAGCAAAAGATAATCTAGAGAAATTATCAAATAAGAAGGATAAAAATTGAAAAAGATACACAATAAAAATTACACATGCTCACATGCAATTTCCGTGAATGAAGCTTCCGATAATCTTGTTTAAGGCAAAACATCTTTAGCCAAGAACAGTAAAGAAAGAATAAAGCTTCTTAACGAGTTTAGAAGTAATAAATGTCAAAATGAAATTTAGAAAGGGCATATGTAAATAATATTGTTGAGTTTAGAAGTAATAAATGTCAAAATGAAATTTAAAAAGGGCATATGTAAAAAATATTGTTAATAAATTCCATTGGTTTTGAAAAATAAAAAATAATTAGACATAATTGATAGAGTTTAAAAATTAACAAAACAGGTTTAGAACTTTCATTTTGGCCTGCTAAATAAGCAAGCCTTTATGTGAGTTCAGCGAAAAATTCATCTGCCATTAATTTCTCTACATTTCAAAAAAATTAAAAAAAACATAAGAGTGAGAAGAAAGTGTATAAAAATTATTATGAAAATACCGATAAGTATGTTTTCTCTCCAAGAAAGGCAATCCTTCAAATATGTTGCAGCTAACCTACCGTTGTTTCTGTTAGCTCTAAACAACTCTTGAATACAATTCTTAGTACAAAATTTCTTCTGTTATCAGGTATAAAATAATGTTAAGTAAAACAAATATTTTTTGCAATATTGATATAACGTTGCTTCTTCCTACTTAAAACTACAAAATAGTAGGGAAAGGGAAGTATTTGACCTGGTTTTGTAATAAGGGAGTTTTCCTCGTTAGATACCGAATAATAACTTTAATTTTTTGAATCTGGTCATGATCTTTAACCCAATACACAGTTTCTCTGTAACTCATTTTGAACAAGTAAAACAAGCCGAAGGTAACTGAATTGGAATGGAATTGGAATAGAAAGAAATTGTTTTGAAACAAAATTTTAAATAAAAGGAAGGCATTCTTCAGAAAAAATTTAAAACATATTAAATGTTTATTAAAGTTACATTAAATAATTTCAGATTTCATTTGTAACAACCGAATAGACTTCATTTATAATATTGTGTATTTAAATAGCTGACCTATCGATTGAAAATATTGCCTACGTGAAATAGTCGGCATATGCGTCTTTAAATAGCTAGTGTATTAATTGAAAATATTGTTTGCATGAAATAGTCGGCGTATCTATTGAAAGATTTTCTATCATTTAGGGGCGAATTTTTTTAAAACGAGTAGAATTAACCTATTTCTACAAAAAATCAACAACAATTAGGAGGATGAATCGAAATATAAGTCACACCCGTGAAAGTGAATTAAAATGTCACAGAAATTTAAAAAGTGTTTTTTTAATCTTTTACTAGCAAACTTGTTGTAATAAGGACTTAACCTATATTCTTATTCAAAAGGGGAAGAGAAAACTGAGTAGTGTGGTTTACTAAACACATTGTTAACAACAAAAATAATGGAAAAGGATTTAAGAAAATTGTATGTTAGGGGTGTGACATGTTGAGTCACACATGTGACACCTTTTCACGGAAGTGACTTAATATTTCATGCCCATGAAGGATATAATTTGCTTGAGCCTTTTTTTTGTTGCTAATTTTGAAAATTTTCAAACATAATACATATAATTTCACAGACGGTGAAAAGTGACTTTTGTAATTTTTAAAATATTCAATTTCGTAGATGGTGTAAACTGATTTTTCAGATATTTTCACCAATGGTGCAAAATGATATCTGAGTAATAGGTCACTGATGAATTTTTTTCTGATATAAGAAAATTTTAATCCATATTTAATTTTAACCATAAAAAATAAATGTGCAAAGAATTAATGAGTTTTTTATATAATCAATAAATAAACTTCTTTAATTAATTGTGCAATTATTTTAAATTAAAATATAATTTAATTAATTATCCTATTAAGTTAAGTTAAATTAATGGAATAATTAATAATTTTGTAATTAATGAGCATTATTATTATTATTATTATTATTATTATTATTATTATTACTAATCACGGCTGTTAAATAAGTAGTTCATATGTACATGCTATATTATATTATAATTAACAATTAATTAATTGTCAAATGGAGGGAAAATGTACAATACAGGACATAATTTTGTAAGGAAAAGAAGAAAAAGATACTATAAGTGAATATTTAAATTTGACTAATAAAAGTAGAAAAGAAAAAAATCCAAACAGAAAAAGTAAAATTCGTTATAATATTTTAGTAAAAGAATATAATAAATACAAAAAATGATATGAATTAAAATAAATTAATAAATGTTTAAAAAGAAAATTATGAAGAAAACAACCAATAAGTACGTGAATCAAAAAGAAATTAAGAGAAACACATTTCAGCAATAGTTATCAATAAATAACAAAAAAGATAGCAAAACATCAGTAAAAATAATTTTTGTATGGTTAGGATTACAATCGTCCAAGCATTAACGATCAGCAGATAGCAACAAAAAAATAAATAAGGAAACAATAGCAAAAGGAGTTTAAAAGTGCATTAGGATTACAATCAATAGTAAACTTAAGGATTATGTTGTTAATCGGGATTCTACCACAAATCGGTTAGAAAGAATTATTAATGTCTATTTCATTTTTTTTTTATCTTTCAACATTTTTTAATTTACAAACGTTAAAGAGTTCTAGACAACACAGCGTAGTTCCATATTCTACAACTAAAAATCAGAGGCCAATGTCCATGAAGACATTAGTGGTTGAAGTACTATCCTGGATAAGATCCTCAAATATTGACATAATGTCAATCTTCAAATAAAAATATGCAACGTCAAGTCAACAGTAACAGCAAATTTTTCCTGATTTGCTGCAGCTGATCTTCTGACCATAGACATATCATCTTCACACAGTTAGCTGTATATAGTTCGTAATTCTATTTTTAACATGCATGGAGGTGGAGCACTAGGATAAGGTATATGAAATAGACCACATGAAGAAACGTGAGCCTTAAACCACTGTCCAGCTGCCAGCATAAATGAGCTAAAGTCATGATACTGATAAATAGAAAGCATCAAACATACATTGACCAAATCCAAATAACAGATACATAATTTTTTTATTAAAAAAGCATATGAAGAAAAGACCAATGTTTGATTAAATTCAAAATGTAAGTATCCTTGATCTAACCAGAGAAAAGGAGAAGAAACCTGTATACTTAACAAT
Organism: Erythroxylum incrassatum; assembly: GCA_026546855.1. Lineage (NCBI taxonomy): Eukaryota > Viridiplantae > Streptophyta > Magnoliopsida > Malpighiales > Erythroxylaceae > Erythroxylum > Erythroxylum incrassatum. The sequence continues at coordinate 8,261 of JANVCL010010844.1, forward strand.
AAATTCCAAAACATAAGCATCCTTGGTCTAACCAGAGAAGAGGAGAATAAACATGTATACTTAGCAATGACAAAAATTTTGGTTGACTATTTGCAGCATAAATATGGATGCCTTCTCCCAAACTATTCCAACGTTATTAAGAGTAAAAGTGTAATACTAAAACAAATGTAGATATATGGGAGAGAAATTATTTCCAAATTTAAACCTAGTCTAAATTGATTTAGTCTATTAAAGTATATTTAACCCAAATATTTGTGATTAATTCGGTTTGAAAAAATATTTACATCCAAATTCAATCGAAGCGGAGTATAAGTTTAAACCTAATTAATCCAAAATACAACATATTAATTTCAAATCTAATCAATGACATCTACATCTCTATTCGTATATTTTGAAACCGTATACTATTTACAGCAGTGATATGAAGTGGGCAAGCAAAAGGATCGAACCTACTCAGAGCAGTTACAAGATTATGGGAGTAAGTGGTAGAAATTGAGATTAGGCAAAAAAAAAAAACTACAGCTTAAATTAAACTAGAATACCTTTGCTAATTTTAGGAAAAAGTTTCTTAAGCCTACACATCAATCGCTTTCATCAATAACTTCGTTCAGCTAGTATATTTGCCTTTCTCATTATAAGTATCGACTGCCAAATAAACAACTAATCAAAACATGCATTGTGCCGGTCCCATATTATTCTTTAAGTGTCGGCACTTCACCTAGTTTCCACCAATCAAACCATCATAATAACAGTAATTCAATACTATAAAATAGTAGTATCAAAATGATCCAAGATAAGATAAAAAGAAGAAAGACTAGTTGAAACTTACCTTTGAAGTCAATTAGTATGGACAAAATAAAACACATTAAAACATAGAACAAAAATGTGATTAATATCAAAAGAACATTGATATGGTCCCTCTTTTAAATTGCAGTTCAATTGTAATAATGATTCTTTTTTGTTCCCATGACTTCGTAGATCTCAGTTTCACTGAAACAAAATGATTTTATTGATCTTGTCACAAAAGTTGAGAACATTTGGAGGCAAAATATTCAAGCTAGTAGCAAAAATGATATCATTCCTTTACCTCTATATCCAATTATTTGAAGAGAAATTATTAGCTAATATATGACAAGGTGAAAACTTAACACATTAAGAAGTTTAAAATGTTCTTTAATAAGATAAAAGAGAAATCATGTAGTTATTAGTGTTCCCCGATTTAACTTTTTATGCTTTATTTATAAAGCAATCGATCATAACACATTGCATGGCATATTCATCTCAAGAGGAAAAACAAAACGAAGAGGTAGAACCGAATAGGTTAATGAACTAGAAACTCATGTAGAGAACTTGACAGTACAAGATATAACAAACTGAACTTGGAAGAATAAGATGTAAGAAACTTTCAACAATAATTGAAAGTAACACGACATTAAGATTCAGTACACACATTAAGTATGAATGAAAAAAAGAACAAATTTAGTGACAAAATAAAATTAAAATGAATAAAAATCAAGCAACATTTTAATTTTTCACTTTCAATGTCTTTATTATAGTTACAATTTTTAGGCCACAATATAAATATCTAAATAAAATTTGAATGTATATTATTTTGATAAATTAGTTAAACAATTATCTTAATTTTAATATTTTTATATAATTTTCACTAAAATTATCAATAGGAAATTCACCATGTTTTATTAAAAAAAGATATCTGTAAATTGTTTAATTTTAAACATTTTAATATGTTTTTTTATAAATTGAAATTTATTTAATTTTAAAGTAATCATAAGATAAACTAAAATAAATTATTAGTAATTAATATTAAATAATTAAATCAAATTTATTAAGTTAATACATAACCCCAGGATTTCCATTTTTCAAACTCCAATTGAAGTTGAAAAGATGGTGAGAAATTTCTTCTGTTTAATTTTACACAACCAAAGTGTATGTACATCAATTGTCTACTTAATACTTATACTGGAAAGGGAGAAAATTCTATTGGCTATGAGTTTGCTGTACCTATGGTTGTATTTACAGTTGCGAGAATTGAACAAAAGTAAGGGAATAAAAAGGACAGTGGCTGGCAAGGTGTATGGTGTGTCACTGAGCAGTGTAAGACGATTGTGTGCCTACTAACATAAGAGTGCGTGGGTGTAGGTATAATGGGTGATGGGTCTGGTCCATAAGATACCAACCCAGTCTTAACCAGCCTACGAGAAAAATCGATCCAAGAGAAACTGATTCAGTCTTTAACTATTGGGACCCGATCCGGGAACCGGATCCCAACCGAAAAACGGAAAACGAATAGCGCAACAAGGAAAACGAAGGATCGCAAATTGGAATACACATCGAGGCGAATCGGAAAACAAGTGTCCGACATCCGGTAACGAAGATTGATCGATAAACGAAGCGAGACGCGTTGGAAACCCGAAAACTAATCCGAAACCGGTATATATATATTATTCATCTTTAATCAATACCATTTCAATATCCCATTTGAAATTTATCAATTTTATAAACTCCATAACTTGAGTTTTCTTACTCATGCATAATTTAATCTCATATTCCCATTCTTTCTTTCTTTTCATTTCTTTTCTTACTAAAAATCTCAACTTTACCAAACTAACTTCTTATTCTATTTTTTGCCGCAAAATCGATTTTATCAAAAATCGGGCAGCATAATGGTTGTATTTTGACATCCCAAAAATTTCTGCAAAGACAAAAATACACTTCTAATATCACAACCCAACAACACAAATCAACATCGGACCTCCCGTCCGGAATCCGAACACCAGCAACAACGCAATCCTATGTCTAACACTTCAAAAGTCTCAATCCATAATTTCAAACGCAAATCCACAATTCAAGTCATAATC